>BHFT01002049.1:0-118582 GCA_004320025.1 Laticauda laticaudata | reverse complement strand
TTGCGAGCTGCATCCTTTTATATCCATGGAGCTGATGCAATTCATCCTCCCCGCATGTGCAGTGAACGCTTTGCATCCACTATGCATCTGCTATGCATCCTGTAGGCATCCGTGATGCATCCACGTCATCCGCTACGCATCTGCTCCTTCCGCTGTGCGTCTGCTTCACAATTCTCCCCCCGAAGCCTTTCGGATGTGTCATCCGCTTCCATCCACTTCCATCCGCTAGGCTTCCTAAGAACATCTGCTTAACATCCTCGCTACGTACTACCCCTGTCCGTTGCTTTCCGTTGTTTTCTGTTCTGTTTATGCAAATTTGAGGCACTTTTTGGAGCGGATAACAACAGATGGAGCCACCCCCGAAATTTTGCTCATCCACTGTGTCCTTTTTGCATACGTTTTACATCCGTCAGCCAGTGGGACCTAGCCTTTAGGTATACTGTATTTGAAACAATATAACAGCGTGAGATACAGGGTTCTGTGCAGGATGCCCAAGTTGGTTAGAAGACAGTTAAATATGCTGAGGGATTATTTAAAGGAAGACAACTTTTGTACAAATATCCTGTTCTATAGCACCAATAAAATAAACTGTTAGGAATGTAAGTCATCTAACAGTTATTTGGGTTGGAAATATGTGAATTAGGATAGACATTTTAATACTGTATCTTTAAGAGAATTCTAAAACTGTAATTGGATGTGGTTTCTCAAAAGGCCATAAGATGGAGCCAGAAACCTGGGTTGTTTAGTCTCAGAAGGAGTGAGTGAGTCTCAGTGAGTGTGTGAGTATCTGTTCCTTCTGTTGGAGAGTGTTGCCGTTCCTCCTAAATGACTGTTACTGATCGCTGATGTAAGTCTGTTACTGAACTGTTTTTTGATACTGGACTTTGATATTTGGATTATCCCTGGACTGGAAACTGACTGATTTAACTGTGGAAGACTTGGACTGCTTATCTTGGACCGTGCTTAAATGTTCATTGAAAGTAAAAACTTACATTTACTGTACAGTGTATCTGTGTGCTGTGTTTGTATCATTCTTCACCACTCTCACCATGTCTCCCTATATGCACTCATTCTTCTAACAGGGAATTACCTCAACATAAACAATTACAGCAAATCCAACTTGATCAGTCATACAGTTGAATTTAATCAATTGATTTTTATTGCCTAAATCAGTTTATATTGAGGCAGACTAAAATATTTCATTTGTTGGTAATCATTTAGTTTTACCAGTAATGGTAAAGAGTTCTAAGAAAAGAAAATGCTTCACTGTGTTTTGTTTCCATTTATTTCCAGCACAAAGGTTTCCTATTAACTCAAAAGTTAGTGGATATTTACCAGAGGGAAATGAATGTGACAATTAAATTCTCAGTAAAGAAGGTCTTTATTTAGAGAGTGGCTTATTTAGCTAGTCTTCACAATTCTGCAGTCATTAAAAAAAATGTAATTTTGTGGTCTAGCCTCACATTTACAACCTTTGCAGATATGTAAAGCAAAAGAAAACTGAAGTAAGATCATAAGCACAGTCTCAGTTTCATTTTGTGACTGCTTTGCTTAAGGATCAAATTGCCAGTCCCAGGTGTGATTTTTAAATGAGGACCCTACCAACATTCTTCCTTTTGTTTTTTTCAGAAAAATGCTATCATTTCAAATACAACTATGATAGAAATCCATGTAATAATAATATTTATATTTATAAACACACACACACACACAAACATACAGACACAATCGGATAGAGTCCATATAATGTAACAAGTAATAATTGTGTGTGTATCTGTACGTATAGCATAATAAGGAGCTGTTGAACCAATTGTTAATGGCAGAAAACAGAAGACTAAAGCACAACCTAATCATCTGTGTGTTCCATTCTCTTTGAATCTCAGTCCCCTTTGGAAATAGGATTTACTAGAATAGCACCACAAAAACAGTGCAGACTTTTATACATTACAGGAAGAAGCCAAATATCCTGGAATCCTTATATAACCTATGAGAGGGAAAATGCTGCTAAACTTTGCATTTTTGTGACCTGAATCAGATCAGCAAATCCATAACTTCCATCTAACTAAGTAAATGTCTGTCTGTCTGTCTGTCTATTAAACATGCTCATGAGAACATACTATTTAAATGCAGCTATTCCACACTGATTCATCTTTGAGGCAACCTTGATGAACATGAGATAACAGATCTTTATCTTTATATAATATTTGGTATTTGGAGGATTACCTGGTTACTACTCATGAAAAAACAATTTTGCAAAAAGAGCAATTTGCCAAATCTCATCAACCGCTTGAGTGAGAAGGGCCCTCAGTGAGCCGTAATACTTAAAAACAGCTAATCAAAACTCCAGACATTTCTATGTTGGTCTTGTAGCATTTTATCAGGCAGATTGTACATAATTAACTTCAGTGTGGCTTGCTGATTAAAATTAATTTGACCATAATTAGCTTGATATAATGAAGTTCATACCATACACATATATGATTTACAAATCATGAAACTATAGGCATATTACGCATTGATATAATCACAATCATATCATGGTTCAGAATGAACCAAATATAAACCAAAGCATCTCCCTAACCTTTATAAATGTAGGTTTTCTCTACTCTGACTATCTATATATATCTCCAGGGTAGATCTCCAGGGATAAAGAAGTTAATGCCATTTCTGACTTGCCAGTGATCACTTTTTCAGGTGGAAGTGTGAAAACTGAACTTATATGCAACTTGTATGTTCTGCTACTTAATTTTAACCTATCCTCTAACTTTTAGGATTGAAATAGGGCTTTTGTTAGTCAGAACAAGTGAGACTTTTTCCTCCTTAGACCTCTTAGATGAAAAGCAGTGATCAAATCAGCTAAGACTGATTTGGTCCAGCCTTTTCAATCTGAGTAGAATGGATCAGGCATCTATACTATCCCAAACTTAATGCCTGACTTTGAAATGCTGTAAAATAAAATGTTAATCAACAATAGTATGATTGGCAGAAAGTTATTTAATTTTGTTCATGGAAGATTACTCTCAGCACAGACTGGAGCAATTTAAAATTTATTTATTTATTTAATTTAACCTTCATAGTTTAATATTTCAATTATTTTGCTATTTGATTTATAATCTGTAAGCTGCCCAGAGTCACCTTGTAGAGAAGAGAAGTACAAAAATGTAATTAATACATAAATAAATAAGTCGTCGTGGGTTAACTTATTCCTTATGGTAAGTATCAATTTTCATAAAGTGATAAATAAAAATTAAAACTATAAAATTTATTTTAACTGAAAACCATGAAGATTCTACACAAAACAATATTACAAAATATATTCTACAACAATATATAAAATCCTATTCCAAGTTAAAAAAAGCAAGGTGAATATCTAGGATTATTTAAAGCTATGTAATGGATAATTTCAAAAATTGGGTGAGATCTATTGCAAATATCTTCTCATGCCTATTCCAATAGCCATAAAATTATTTTTGTGTATGCACATACTAAATATACATTTCACTTCCAAAGTCTGAAGTTTCCTAACTTTCCAAATTTTGTTACATAGTTAAGCATTTTGTAATATATCTAAATGGATATTTTTTCTTAACTACCTCATCTTAATATATTCTGGCATTTTAATTCCAGACAACTTTCCTGTTGCCGGCATATTTTTGCTATAAGGGATAGAAAAATGGGCTTAAAACAATAAAGTTTTAAAAAAAATTAAAAGGAGAGTACATATCAAACAGCATATGCATGGTATAATTTAGATTTATAAAAAGACGATTTATCTTTTTAATTTTTTTCTCAGTTTCCATTAATATACTATCTTTATCTATCACAACATGAATGGAGAGCAGATCATATTTGTTGAATTGCTGGAGAAGGGAGGTATTCCAGCATACCAAGAATGTATGTTCATTTGCCAAAGTCTGCAACAATATCTGAAAGAAGAGAGCTCATCAATAGCACAACTCCATTCCATGGAAGCTCAATCTGCCTAGCATGCTGCAACATTCCATTTAATACCCAAGTTTTAAATAGTCTGCAATGTAGTGAAAGCATTTCAAAAAGAACATCCATATGACAAGCAAACGTTGCCTCAGTTGAGAATGAACAATATTCTCCTCTATTATGCTATGCATGTGCTGTAAATGATAACTATTGTCATGACATTGTAACTAGAAACTGGTTTCATAGATTGATATCTACTGCCATAAATGTAAAGGAAAGAATAGCAGAAATAGACAAATACAACTGTTTTGCTGCTGCTGCTCTTTTTTCAAATACATTTATCAGAATAGGTTCTATTTAAGGAATTTAAAGGTTGGATCACATGGTACATCTTGCTTAATCTGGTATGATCAGGTCGACTTTGTGCTTTTCAAAAAATAATAATAATCCAGATACATAAGAATAATTCTCTTCTGGTGGCTTCCAGTTTGAGTTTCTTCAACAACAGACCAAAATCCATGATCATGAGCAGTTTCGATTTGTGCTTGCCGCTGGAGCACCCCGAACCGGCTGGTTTCAGGGCTAAGCCACCCCATAGAGGTGGTGAAGAGGGGGCAGACTGCCAGCAAGGTCGAGGAGAGTCGCCTCTCTCCTCCCCAGCTGGCCATTGCTCCCTTTCCCAAAGGTGGGAAATGGCCACCTCAAAGAAGAACTTGACCGGAAAAGAATGTGCAGGAGGAAGTTAAGAAGAGAAAGTTTTGGCTGAGTCGAACTGAAAAAGCAACAATATAAGGTACTCTGGAATTTGAATTATAAAGAATAGCATTGCTCCCAAAGAAGACTTTGAAGCAGCAAATGAGAGAGGGAAGGGAAAGGATTTGGTTTTGTTTTGTTTTTTCTTCTATATTGACAACTAAGAGATTTAAGCAAGAAACCGGCAAAAATCCACTTTGACATTAACAGGTATTTAAGCTGAAAGTTAAGGCTGAAATAAAATGGTCAAAGGGATAATAAAAATTCTGGATTCTCAAAAAATTTTAAAGAAGGAAAAAAACAAAAGGTGGGATCTGGAAAATGGAGGAGACCACCTGGAAGTGAAAGGAATTAACAAATGAAAATTTAACAAGATTCCTAAAAGATACATTTTAATTGAAACTCTGTAACAAGATAATAGAACCCCAGGAAGAGAAAGTGGAAAAAAGAAGCAAGAAGAAACAGCTTTGGATTATTTGGATTACTTGGTGATTTTTTGATTTTGGGCTATTGGATCTAAAAGACTAAAATTAATCAGGTGGTTGTTAAAAGTTTTTAAAAATGGCATCACTTTTGGAAGAATTGAGAATGGAACTTAAAAAACAGAAAGAAGATGGAAGAGGTTCTTTTAGCTTTGTATTTCAATTTTTTAGAAATGGAGATCCTGAACTATGAGAAACAACAAGAAATTCCTGTAGAACAAGAAGGGCAGGACAAAAGAAGAAGCCATCTTCAATGACAAAGTATTTCTACGAGGGTAAAAGAAAGGAAAGGGGGAAAAGAGAGGCGAAAAATTTAAGATTTGAAACAACAAAAAAGAATAGTTTGAAAAGTAATTATAATACTAGGAAGAAACAGAAGAGAGGATTACAGAAGAGAGAACCAGAATTAGAAAAAGAGAAGGGGTCAAAAAGGAAGGAAGAGAAGAGGGGGAAGAGGGAAAGGAAAAGAAATCATAAAGGACAAAAACGACTTAGAGAAACAGAATGTCACAGTTAAGAGCGTAAGCCTATTTAGAATACACAGAAATAATGGGTGAAAACTCAGTTGAAAAGGGGATTCTGCAGGATACATAAGATGTTTGTTTATTTAGAAAATAGAAATGAACTCTTTCTAAAATAATCTAAGCTCATAACTGCTACCTTATTTGATGCCTATGAGAATTCTGTACATTTGTGAGTTATTATTACATAACATCCTTCTATTCTGTATCTATTTCAATATGGCTGAACCTACAATTGTAACATTTCTTTCAGTGTATGGGAAGTTACCAAACTAAACCATCTCCTTTATGCTCCTGTTGTGTTCACATCTCTTCTTGTGGACTTTCTTGACATTTTTTATTCCATTTTACAAAACTCTTATTTAAAATATGGATCAAAGGAATTTTTTTCTTGTTATTACCTGGAATAGCAAAAAAGTTTTTGAAAAGTTCTATGTCCAAATTCATTTATTATCCATTTATTATTTTATTCCATTCCATATTATTTCCAACAAAGGAAATAATAATGGAAAGGGCAGGGGGAAATAGGGCTGATGAAGAATATATACTATATTTTTACCCAAATGCCATAGCAGCAATTAAAGTAATTACAGTGAATTGGAAAATCCGAGAGCTCAAAGTTTTTAGTCAAAACTTGCTAAAAACCTTTTTGTGTTTTATGGAAATTATTTTCTTTACAGCAAGCAAGCAGCAGCTTGACTAAATTTCCTAGAATTATATATCCATTGTTAAAATGTGTTACTTTCCTTCTCTGTTATGTCACTAAATAATGAAAAAGCACCGTTGGAGAAGGAAAATCAGAAAAGATGAAAATTTACAGGAAGCAAAAATCTACTGATAGTTTACTGTCAAAAACAGGTAACTTAGAACTATGAATCTCATTTTTCCCCACAGAAACTGCATTAAGAAATTGGAACCAATGTCTGTTTGAAAATGGTTTGTGACTAGAAAAAAATTTCCTTTAATGATGGAATTGCCAGAATTTTTCTCATGCTATTATGGAAATGCAAATTACTAATACTATTATAATTAAGTTTTCTTCACCATAATGATGTATAATTATTTAAATATAAATATGTATCATGATCAGACTTTGGGGACTATAAAATTTCTTTCTAAACTGCTGGATGTATTATTTTTCACACATAAAAGAGCTGTGTTCTATCTACAGTTAATTGCCTTGGACCACTTGTGCAAATTTAATGCATTACCACCCCAAAATACTTGTTTTGAATTAGTGTGATATCGAATTGTTAAATATATCACAGTAGGCATCTGAGGGTCTTAAATGTTTTGCTCTCCAAACCATTTTCTGAAGATAGATTCAGATGTTATTATCAGGTTTATATTCAGGGCATGTCAGATGCTGCTAATAGGCTCAGCTGAACCATTTATCTTGCACTTCCCACACAACCACCCAAGGGGAAAAAAAGACAGATGGAAGTCAAGAGTCCCTTGTGCTATTTCTGAAAAGAGAGGGTTTTTTTTTTCTTAAGAAGAATAAATAAATATAGGACTAAAGCAGTTACTGGTAGTCTTGCAGGCTTCCTGTAAGTCACATTACATTAAATCCATCTTTTGGAAAAACAATGAAGTTATTTTTCACCTTCTCTATACCAGGGGTGTCAAACATGATTTCATTGAGGGCCACATCAGGCTTGTGTTTGACTTCACGGGGTTGGTTGGGCATGGCCAAGGTGGGTGTGGTAGTTTGACATCACTCATGTCTGTGGTGGCCCAAGCGCTCTGCCAGAGAAAATGGAGAGTTCCATTTTCACTGGCAGAGGTACCACGGGCCAGTCCTTTACTGTTTCTAGGGTGGCCCCCAAAGCCAAATCTAAATACCCCACAGGCCAGATCCAGCCCATAGGCTTTGACTGTGACACTCCTGTTCTATATTAAGCCAATTCAAACACATGGTTTGATTAAAATGGTTAAAATGGTAAGTGACTTTAAAAAAAGATGTCAAAGTTGGATGAACATTATTCAGCTCGCATTATATTATGTATTAATATTTAATGAAATTTTAATGCATAGAAAAATAGCTATATTGGGGTTAAGGTATGGAGCCTCCATATGTTTTTACACTACAATTGTCTTGGATTACTGAGAGATGCTCATGATAACATCTTAAAAAATGAAGGGCATCAAGTTGCCTTCCCCTTATCTGCATTAAGCCAAATTCAGACAAGAATTTTATAGTGCATAGGACAAAAATGGGACAGAAAGGAGGAATGAGAGATGGGTGAACCAGATTTATTCTAGTCCAAAACTCTTGCATTTTTCATAAGTCCATTCTGATTCTCTCATACTGATACAGAATTTTTCAAAGCAGAAAAAGAGATTAACAGAATTCTTAAGAAAAAGCAAACTACTGATTTATCCAATAACATATTAGTTTAGGTTAGCTTGTTTCGTTTAAGACAACAAGTAGACTTCATTTTTTAATAGACCAGTTGTACTAACTTTAACAAAAGATTTAACAAAAGCTTAGGTACCTACTAAACAGTGGTGTGATTCAAAAAAATTTACTACCGGTTCTGTGGACGTAGTTTGGTGGGCGTGGCTTGGTAGGCATGGTATGGCTTGGTGGGGATGGCTTGATGGGCATGACAGGGGAAGGATACTGTACAATCTCCATTCCCACCCGACTCCAGGGATGGATACTGCAAAATCTCCATTCTCTCCCCACCCCACTAACCTGCTTTCCAACTCTGTTCTCCTGTGCAGGGCAACAAAAGAAGACCCAGCCCATCAGCTGGGACTTGGGAGGCAGAGAATAAATGGGACAGGGCCAGTCAGAGGTGGTATTCTGAACTACTCAAAATTTCCGTTACCGGTTCTCCAGAGCTGGTCAGAAACTGCTGAATACCACCTCTGCTACTGAACTTCTTAATGTTTTTGAAAGGAAAAACAATAGAATCAAATGATTGTTATTAGAAGGCTCTCTAATTTTGATGAGGTATCTTAATAAACACCAGTGGTCATCAATAAGTTGAAAATTGCATTTGGCCCATAAGGTGTATATTGCCAACTTCTGACATTAAAATTCATCGAAACTGTATCCAAAAGTAAAACATGTATCCAGCCTATGCAATTGCTTCTTTACAAATGCTGCTAATGAGGCCATCTTAAAGCAGCTCACATACATCATAAAAATGGCATGTGAACTGATCCAAAATCTTCACTATTTATAAGGATTTTATAGACAATAGGAATGGCCTTGTGCTCCCGTATACATGATTAAGTCTTCCTATTGTCTTCCACTCCCACTTAACATAAAAATTAATGCATTTTATCTTTTATTTCTCTACGGAGGTCTAACTATTCATATGATTTGAGAGAAGTTATGCAAATACTCCCATAACACTGTACTAATTATAATGCTCCATTTAATAAAATTCTTTTCCCATGCCAATATGTAACATGAAATCTGCCATTTGGATTTTGAATGAAGCAGGAATTATTATGGGCATATTTAAACTACTGCACTATGTCAAAGCCATTTAGGAACACTATTAATACATAACAGAGTTTTTCTATTGTAATAGAATCAGTATTGTATCCTCGCATATGCTGTGTGATAGGTAACAAAACCTAAACAGCATGACCAACCCACTGAATTAATACATGCAAGACATTCAGGCACTAAAAGGACAGTTCAGGTATCTTCAAATATCTTCAAAGCATTTCTGCCCCTGAAGAACTTCTTGTGCAGTTCCTGGCCTTCTAGTACTATTTATCACATATATAAATTATGATTAGGAAAAATGTGGCATTAAATAAGTAACATAAAAGCCCAAAGAGGGTGATTTGGCTGCCTCTTCTTATTGGCATGGCACAGAGGGCAAAGAAAGCTCTGGGGCTTGTCATAATTTCTCAATATTACTGTTGTGGAAATGAGATTAACAAACTGTTGGAGTCAGAAGATCTACAGAGTATTTACCCAGACTCTAGGTGTGAAGAATATTTGGTTACGCTAATTTAGAGGAAACCTTGAAACTCCCTTCTATGTATTTCTGACCTGAGGATGCATATTATGAAAATTTGGCTTCAAATTTTTCTGTTGATTATGTGGTTATTCAGCCAAGTATTCAATTTTAGAAAGTGATAGCAAGAGTACGTGAAACTACGGAATCAGATATTTAGCTCATGGAATATTTAGCCCTCAATATTACAATTTAGATAGGGAAAATTCAGTATGTGCAATTCAGTAACATGTTAAAAAGATTATTTATGAAATAAGGTTTCAATATAACAAATATAACAAATATAAATATAATATAAATATAATAAACAAATATAACAAACAAATAAACTAATATAATGAACAAATACAATATAATAGATAAATATAACAACTTCATTGACATTCATTCTATTAAGGGCAAGAATAGGATTTAATAAAATCGGGCAAATAAATTGCACTACTCCATAAATAAAAGGAAAACTCAAATACTCAATTAGTTAGTCTTTTCCATTGGTATTAAAATATTTAACTTCCCTTATTTATTTTTCAAATTTATATAGCCGCCCATCTCACAAATCAAGTGAGTCTGGGCATTATACAATAAAGTTAACAAACATTGTAAGTCAATTACAAAATTTTGTTAGTCAATTAAATATTGAGACACAGAAATAGCACAACTGGATCCTTCCATTAGTCCACTTAGTAGAGCTATGCAAGATCTTCAAAAAAGGATTTCAAAAGGATCTGCAGGAAGAGTTAAAAAAAAAAAAAAGACAAGATGGCTTTGTGTGTATGATTAGAGGCCATCTTCCCCTTTTTGATATGTAACATTGTGAAAAGGGACAGGGTTTCCCTGTAGAAGCGCGGGAAAAATGAAACTCAAAACCAGCGTAACTTCAAGCTCTTATTAAAAGTAAGAATCTGTGCTGGACTGCCGAGCCGCACAGCTCTTCTTATAGAGGCTCACGCGGCTCCTATCCGAAGTGACATAGCCTGAATCTCATGCATCAGCTCGGCCAAACGTCAGAGAGATTCTTTACGTCCAATCATAAGCGCAAGGTCAATTCTCTCCATCACAGTGCAGTTCGTCTTGACCAATCAGGTGGGGTATTTCCATAGAATGCCAATATGGAGCACCCGCTCCCTCTTGGTTTGGTCCATCTTAGTTGGGTAGTTCGCGTAGGTAAACAGGGCTTTAATCTGCCTACTTGAACCTGGCCGCAGCTCAGCTTGCTGTGTTGGTCTTCCGACTGCTCGGATGGGATCTTTGTCACTCTGAATTCTTCTGAATGGAACGCCTGGAAGGGTGAGTCAGGTCATCTGGGTGACAGGATGTTGGGGTGGGCCTTGTTCCCTGCCAGGATCCCAGGAGTGGTTTGTGATCGGTGATGAGGATGAAGTCCCTACTGTACAGGTATTCGTGAAATCGCTTCACGCCAGTAACTGCTGCTAGTGCCTCCTTGTCGAGCTGCCTATAATTTCTTTCTGCCTTTAATAATTGTGTTAGAGAAGTATGCATATTGGTGCTTCTCTCCCATCTGGCAGCGTATGGCTCAGTTATACTCCGATGCCGAATGGAGGCAGTTGCAGGTCACAGTAGTGCAGGGTTTCGCTGTACTGGATGAGGACTGATTCTGATGTGAGGAGATCTTTTATTCTGGAAGGCGCCCTCTTCCGCTTTGCCCAGACCTGTCTTGTCGAATAACCTATGCAAGAGGTTCCGCTGTGTTGCCTTTTGTGGCAAAAAGACATGTAAAAATAATTATTCCCAGAAAAGCTTGTAATTCTGCTTTATTTTGAGGTCTTGGGTTCCTTATTGCTTTAATCTTTCTTTTGGGTGGGGTGAATTCTGTCTTTATCCACTAAGTACCCCAGGAACTCAACTATTTCAGTGCATAGTTGGCACTTTTCTTTTTAACTTTTAGTCCTGCGTTTTTAAATTCTGAGCAGGACTTCCCTGAGTCGGTTCCCAATTGTCTTTTTGTCTTTGGCGGCTACCAAGACCTCATCGAAATGTGGCTGACTCCTTTAAATGCCTTGCAGTAACCATTCCATTAAGCTCTGAACAACCCTGGTGCCATGCTGACTCTGAATTGGTGTCTTTCGCACAGGAAAGCCACCCTGTGGGTCACGATGGTTTGTGTTTCCGTAGTCTTGCATCAACTGGCAGCTTTGGTATGCCTGTGCCAAGTTGAGCTTCGCTAGACTTTTCCTCCCCCGGAGTGAGTGTAGGAGGTGCTGTACCACCGGAACTGGGTATGCACTCTCTTGCAGTGCATTATTTAGGGTCGCTTTGTTAGTCCCCACAAATTCTTACTGACCCATCTGGCTTATTGGGGTGACTATGGGAATCTCCCACCTGCATGATCTATTGGTTCCAGGACCCCTTGCGCGATGAGCTTATCTAGTTGCTCGTCTATTTTTGGGCTTGAGCGGGAAGGGACTCGTTTGGTTTGAGATGGATTGGGGCATATTGGGGTTCACATTAAATGATATTGGGACCCCCATTACTTGCCTAATTGTCTGTCAAACACTTCTTGGAATTCCTTCATGAGTTCCTCCTCCCAGTCAGTTTTTCTCGACATAAGTTGATGCCCCATCATCTCAATTCCTAATGGCGTGACCATTCCAGTCCCAGCAGGCTTGGGCGGTCTCTGTCCACAACTGTTAGTGGGAGCATTTTTTCCATGCTTTTTGAACGTAACATGGAAGTGTCCAATTCCTATTATGGGAATTCTGTTCCCCTTATAAGTTAGTTTCTGGTCTCCAGCTCTCGTTTTTGTAAGCTGGGCACTAACCACTTAATCGTGTGACAGGATACCAATGGAGAGGTAGATCCGGAATCCACTTCCATTTCTGCATGGCCTGCCTCAATGCTGACCTGCACGTGCACTTTTCTTGCGTTGGAGTTGTCTGAATGGCCAATGGTGACCATTTGGTGGGTCTTCTTCACTTCGTTGGGTTTCGCTGAGCCGCTTGCTTCGATCTTGCTGGGGGCATGTTTTTGCGTCACCTTGGGCTGTAGTTTCATTTGTTTTCTGCAGACCTTAGCGATGTCCCCCATTTCTCACAGTACCGGCAAATGGCATCTAAAGAATTGGCACTCTGAACGGGAGTGGTCGCGCCCACATCTGGCCACACTAGGAAACCCGACTTACGACCTCTCCGTCGGTCTCGCTCTGCTTGCATCTGTGGATCTCTTCGTCCTCGTCTTCGGTATTGGGGGAAAGTTCAACGTCCTCTTGGTGTGCTGTTGTGGCTTTGTGACCAGCCTCGGTTCTTTTCTCGGGAGATGCATTGGTCTCTTATGTTATTTGCTGTTCCTTGAGTTCATTTGCCGCATTTTGGCTGTCTGGATTTCTTCATGGCCCTCGGCTGCGTGGCTTCAGCAAATGGCTTCGGTAACCGTAAATGTCCACCTGAGCCATTAGTCTGCTCTGGAGGATGGAATTTCTGAGACTGAGGACCACGCGGTCTCTCAGAGCCTTGTCCATGTTGGAGAAACTGCACGCACCTCCAATGTTTCTTAGTGCTGCCATGAAATCCCCAATGTTCCTCCATCCTTCTGATCCCGACTATAGAATTCATTGTCTCGGATCAGATTTGGAACGGCCAGGGTGTAGTGGTTTCAAAGTAGCCGGTCTAAGGTCTGGCCAAGCCATCTCTTTCACGTCTTCTGGCTTGGCCAACACTTTGGCCATCTTGAACATGGCTGGCCCGCAGTAGGTCAGGAACACAGCTCTCTTCCTGTGCTCGTTCGCATCTTTCAAGTTGTTGCTCTTGAGGAACATGAGGAATCGATCGATGTATGATTCCCAGTCCTCGGTAACCTGGTCGAATGGTGCAGGTGGCAAGTTCTGCGGCCATCTCGTTGGTTGTTCAGCTCAGTTGCCACGTGCCCAACTGGTCCTCTTGTCTCAGGATCCCACTTCGTCGCCAGTGTAGAAATGCGGGAAAAATGAAACCTCGAAACCATGAGTACTTCAGCTCTTTATTAAAAGGTATAGATCTGTGCTGGACCTGCGAGCCACAGCAGCTCTTCTTATAGAGCTTGCCAGAGGCTCCTATCCAATGGCAGCTTTCTGAATCTCCCGCGAGGTTCCTTCCAATTCTGTAATTCTGTGATAGGCCACTAATAATTACTAATCATGTATAAATATCAATCCCTATCTGTACAAACCTGCATTTAAGCCCTTAAGTGCCATTTTAAATTCAAAATAAGTTTTCTAAAAGATTCAAATCAGATTCAAATCTGACATTAATTTTGGGGGGAGGAAATCTTTTTAAAAAATAATTATAAAAGGGAGTATCCTCTGTTAAAAAGGATGGACAGAGATTTGAATCTTTACATGAACATATTTTAAGTGTTCCTAGAATAAGAGTCATCCCACTTGGTATGAATAATTTTTAATTGTCACATAATATAAATAGAAATGAATAAATAAATGAGCAGAACCTGGGACGTGGTCAGAAAGAGAGACGTTTTCACTGGGGTATAACCACATCAGGATTTATTGAACCACAGCATGGCAGAATTGCATCTAAATGCCGGCCCAGAGAAAAACAGTGAAAACGGTTGAAAAGACATCAGCAAGACATTGATCTCATTTCATGAGCTGAATACAGTTGCATGTCCCTGTGGCTCCAGGTTCTCCTGTGGCCCTTGGAGCTATTCTGCCAATAGTTGATGTTATTGGTTTCCTGCCATTTTGAAGTAAGAGTACCGGTACTCCAAAACTGAAATCTAGCCCACTGTTGGCCTAAAGCCACAGAGGCACTTTCATTAATTATATCATTTAATCATCAATCCAATGAAAAGTTTTCTAAACTGTCTATTGGCCAGTTTTTGCTTCTTCAAATGTGTGCCTCATTTGTGTGTGAGAGAAAAAGATTATTACAAATCTCTCTTTCTATGAGAAATATTGAAGCTACAGAGCAATCACAGGATAATGCTCAAGACTAGGAGAGTCTCATTCCCTCCAGGCTTAAAGCTGTAATATAGGTCACAGCAATTCACAGTGAGCGCAGCTTGAATATATGGCTTTCAAAAAAGGTGGGGCTGATGGCTGGCTGGCTGCTTGGCCCAGCAGATAATAGTACAGTCATTCATGATCATCAAAGCCAAAAAGGCTTTTCATGGCCTAAGGGAACACCACATGATCAACATCATCACAGCATAGTTGCAGCTCAGCTGGTTTACTGAAATAAGCAAATGCTGTAACTACTTTTTACATTTTACACTGCACTTACTTTTATTATTTTAACATTCACAGATGAATCCACTTCTCCATATCCTCTTTATGTGCTAATTTTATATTGTTTCATAATGGTATGATACTATAATCTCATACATTATTATTATTATAATATACTGATTCTTTGTAATAATGAGGTTGGGAAAAAAGGACAATTGTTTCTCTGGGCAGTTTAAAATGTCACACATTACAATATAAATATCCATACAATATATAATGATATAAACCATCAGGTTTCTAAAAATCAAGGAGACAATAACTAAAATATATAGAGGGAATAAATCAATAGCACATAAAACATAAAATCGAGAATTCCAGTATGGAACAATCATTAAATCAAACTCGGTACAAAACTATGACGATTGGGAAAAGGGAATTGAAATTGTAGTTGTCTCCCTGGGAAGCTCATTCTAATAGCAAAATCGTCAAATGGAGAAAATCCTCTTTTTGTAATTCATTAAAAATGATTCTCTTCTATATCCAGAAATGCAACTTTTATCCATACACTTTTATCCATACACTTTAGCCAGAGAAAGTTGCTTTAACATTTTCCAAAATTATCCAAACCCAAGTAGACTACCCTTTCTCCTAATTATGTCTCTTATAACCACAAAATTGTATTCTTTCTTTAGAAATAAGTATTTCTAACTTTAAACAAATATTGTTATCTGTAGAACAGCTGCAAAAATCAATCTAATTAACTACAGTTTGGCATCTACTACAGTCTATAGGATTTTTGCATCATAGATTTTTGGTAGCCCCATTGGGTCCACTCCAGTACACATAACAAAGTAGCTATGTGTAATATTTGTCTGATATAGTCTCCAAAAGAAGAGAACATGCAGAAAAAATAAATACATCCTTTTCATCTGCTAAATTATTAATTCATCTGCTAAATTATTAGATTATAAGTAATTACACTGCAGTATAAACAGTTACGACAATTGCTATACGTGTATACGGAAATAATTCAAAGTGAAGAAATTGTACCAGGTGTCCTTTATGTCTTCTTAATCTCTTCTTTGATGTTGATTATTATTGAGCAATTCAAGCCTATATTGTGTTCAATACTTTCTTCTGATTTCTACCTAAATGAAAGAACACTACCTTAAAGAAGGGCTGTTTTCTATAAATTGGTACATCTTGCCTGTTTCCCTAGCCCAAACTTTCTTCTATAGGAGTGAGGAAACTGTGTCCATGTTCTTCACTGAGGCTGGTGGGAGTTGTACTTGTGCAACATTTTAGAGTTCCAAGTTCTCAGTTCCTTCAGTGGAGGAAGTAATTTCCAATTGAGAAATAAGAAGGAAGAAATAATACAGTTGTTCCTTGATCTCTGGTTCAATTGTTCAATTCACTTCAAGGTTGAAATTCAAAAAATTTCCCTACTGGCTCTGTGGGTGTGGCTTGATGTAATAGTAATAGCAACCAGCTAATTTTTACTGATTCAAATAGTCCCTACTACCTCTCCCGAGGTGGGCCGAGGTGGTTGAATTTCATCCCTTGTTCAGTTGGATTGCAAACCTGAGATTTACTGATACAGGGAGAAGAAAGTAAGCATTTGAGACAACAAAAAACTTGTTGGAAATGGCAATCTTTTCAAGCAATTTGGTTATTCTTATGTTTTGAGGTGGCTGTTAATGTTATTGATTAAATATTACAATTGGGATACATTATGAATAGAATTATAATGATTATAATTAAGTTGATGTGATATATTTTGTTATTTTTACTACTACTACAGAATATATTGCAGAAAATAATCATAAATTGTTTCTTTAAAAAAAATATTTTGAACTAAAATCGAATGATGGCACAAACTCAAAGAAGAAAGGATTGAAACAGCATTACATGTTGTTGTAGTGAGTTACTACCTGATAACTAGCTTTTATCTACAGTTTATTACTTAAGTCTCTGTAGCTATTACTTTCCCAGAGCCATGGAAATAAATAAAATGTGTTGAAACCATCTATAGCACATCATAACAGACAACAAAATAATGATATATGTATGGTGACACTATTGCCACTTTACATATTTGTGTCCCAGCGTTTGATGCATTTAAATTGTATTTGTTTGGTTGTTTGCCCATGGATGCTCATGTGTCTATATTAAATAAAACCAACAAATAAGTAAATAAGAAAGGATTGAAAAGGTGCAACGTCTCGCCTGTTTTGGGAATTAGTGCTATTAAATCCAATTATTATTTTCTGCAGAGTAGCCCCACATTTAAATTTAAATGCTGCCATCTTGTGAGATTATTGATCTCTTACTTTATGTACATTCATTAACAAAGTATGTTCACAATAATAGAAGCAAATACTTAAACTGCATTGAGAATGAAAACTGAATTGCTTATAAAATAATTAGCAGGCTTTGTATCTTCTGAAGTTCATGTCTTCTAATCTCATTCTTTTATTCTTTTTTCTCCTCCAATTAGGGCTGAATTCATGTTCTATTTCATGCAACTGACAAAGTTGATTATAGCTCACAAAAATTGATTATGTAATAAAGCGTTCAGCTGGTTTTGCTGTAGAAAACAAGATATCACCCTGGAAACATTATTACATTAAGTACTCTTCTCCAATTGTGCGTCTTACAAATGGTTGTGATAGATAACTCCAATTGTAATCTATAGCAAGGCTCAACTGCCATTTGTTGAGGCTTATAAGAGTGGGAATTCAGGTTCAGGGTCAATTAGACTTTATTAAGATCCCAGCAGTATAACATTTCCTCCAGTTTAACTCTTACAATTTTTCTACACTGTTATTAAATAGTATCAACCACAATTTCTTCCTTATGATACAGCAAATTAAATTATAAATTATCCACAGATGAAAGATATTTTTTAAAAATAATAATTTTATTCAAGGTTACTTGAATGTTATTCCAAAAATTGCTCACACTACTCCCATGACAACACAATCTTGGTATAAATCAGATTTGACATTATTATTTGATTTAGAAGGATTTTCCATAAATTAACAAGTACTTTGCTATCATGACCTAAAGAGCTAGAAACTGGAGATTACAGTTTAAAAAAGAACTAAATTAAAATTATGTGTAAGTATGCTATAGTTAAATTCACAGTCTAAGACTTATGAAAACTTAATAAGTCAAGTCCTAACCAAGGACCTAAGAATTATTAAGGTAACATCTAAAACAGCAGATTGGGTTTGGGTTGTTTTTTTTTTTGGTAGACTTAGGGTATTATTGAGAAAAATAAAGATATCAANTAAAACATGACCTCATCTCCAATGCCCTGTTAGAGGTCCTTAAGTGGGCCTGCACTGCATTGGCTGCTTCTACTGAATGCCAGGTTGATCTGCAACAAAGTCTCCCTGTCCATGATTTGGGATGCAAGAGGGGGCTAACCTGGCATGACAAAAATTTTGATCTCAAGATATGAAAATGTGACTTGACAACTATGTTAGTATATTCACAGTTGAATACATTTTTCTTTAAAAACTGATGCTAGTGTAGCAAGGACTGGAAACAACTCTTCCAAAATTGTTAAGATATTCAATTGATTCATGATAAATTAGATTGGTAGACTTGAATTCTTTCTCAGGGCTTCTCAGGGTTTTTTATATTCATCACAAGCTCTGTTGGAGACAAATGAATTTATTGTTATTTGATGGAGGTATAATTTATCAGTGCCACCACCAGAATTTATATTCAACAGAAGCTACTACTGTAATAAACAGAAGCTCCAAATTTCTTCTTCATTCAACAACTATAGCTCTTTGCTTGTCTATTTTAACACTTCTTCTAACATCTTAGAAATGTTAGTCTGTTTAATCCAGTTAACATATCTTTCTTATATCACTAATCCTTTCATATATTTCCATTTCTAGCTCCTGTTTTTGTCAGCTAACAATTGATAAAATAAATCCCAAGTCAAAAAATACTCAGTTTCTTCATTTTCCTTAATTGTCCATGTTAGCTTATCCATTTCTCCATATTCTAACATTTTTCTAATCACATCTTCATCTGTTGGGATCACTTTTCCATTGTTGTGCAAATACCATTTTCAGTGCAGTCAATACATGTAAAATCAGATATACATTCCCTTTGTTATACCTATCTGGTAGAATGCCCAGCAAAAATGTCTCTGGTTTCAAAGCTATGTTGTTTTATCATTTTTTTCAAGCCATTTATGTATTTTTGTCCAAATTTTTTTCACTTTTTGACATGTCCACTACACATGATAGTATGAACCAGGTATCTGGTGGCATTTCCAACATTTTGCAGATTTATCCTTAAATATCTTTACTAACCTTAAGGGCGGAAATGCCATGTATAAAACATTTTATAAAATTTTTCTTTGTATGCAGTATTATTATTATGGTTATTAACATTTATATAATTGATACTAATGCAAGAAATGTTAGTCTGGAATGTAAATCAATTTAGCTGTTTTTTTTTTAAATTGAAGTTTCTTTAATTCCCTTCTCCTGCAGCTATCAAAGACTATCCTCCAAAAGTTCTTTAAAGACTTCTGATTTTTTTTCCCTTTGGTGGCATTTCTGAGGCTTTTACCTTTGAAGGTGGGAAACAATGGCGTTGTTTATATCTTTCATCATTTTGAACCCTAACCCTTCCAGAAAGACAACAACTCTGGGCACCTGGAGGTGTTTCCAGCACACTCTTGCCAACCCTGGCCCTGCCTGCAGGGCCCCTCTCTTCTGCAACTCACCTGGTGGCTCTGGAGCAAGCGGCAACCATGGGAACTCGGATTTTGCTCAGGCTGCTGCTGCAATGAGAGGAAGCTGTGCAGCGTGTCAGAATCAGTCCCCCTCACCTCTGCCCAGCTGTTAGGCCTGCTACTGCATTACCCTCCTGGGCTGCTCCTGCCTGGTGTTGGACAATTTGGCCTAGATCTCCTGATCACCCCCCACAGGTAACATTTCTGAAATGTTAACTTTTAACACTGTACTCACAGGAAAATTCTCCCCCCATCAGTTTGATTTTGCTTTCTGTGAAGCTTTGTGCCAAGAAAGGTCCATGCTTTCTCCTTCCCTTCTCTTCTGCCTCCAGCTGTCCATCTCAGCTTTCGCAACCATCCACCAGGGTAGAGGCTCCCTTGCAGGGTGCAATTGAATTTCCAACACAACAGACCTGGTGGGCATGAGCTTCCCCAACCCAGAAAGGGGAAGGAGCTGATAGGGGGCTGTGGGGAGTTCTGGGAGTTGAAATCCACAAGTCTTAAAGTGGCTTTGCGGGGGCTCTTCGCCCTCCTGGCAGAGTTGCTCTACTGGACTGCTCCTCCCTGGCATGGGATGAGTCATCCCAGATAAAAAATCTCTGGAGCACCACCGGCCTGCCAGGACCCTTTCACAAGCAGCCACTGATGGAGCTATGCCGCCTGTGCTGCCTCACTCACCACCACTTTTGGGCTGAGTGTCAGCTTGCATGCCTATTTGATGCTAGAGACATGAGGCTATATCTATGCTGAGCCGGTGCTCTTCAGAACCCTGGTGTGTTCTGCAACTCTTTTACCAGTTGTGTGTGTGGTAGCTCCATCAGGAGATAGAGGAGGCTGCTGAGTAGCAACCAGAGCTTGATGGTGGGCTGGGCTGGGCCGGGCCAGGAGGAAGGCGAGGTGGCTGCAGAGCTGCCAGAGATGAAGCAGATGCTAAAAGCGACCAGGAGCAGCAGCATGCCTGCCTCATACAACTGGTAAGAGAGCTGCAGCACCTGCATAGCTGTAAGCCCATAGACTAGAGCACGGAATAGGCATGCAGGCTGACACTCAGGAGCCCAAAGGCCACAGCAGCATGGGTAGCTACACTAGTACTGTGCCCACCACAGCTGAGAAATGTTCCAGTAGAAGCTAGGCCAACAGGCAGTGCGGGTGGAGGCTGGATGGGGTGACCTGGGGCAAGATATGAAGGCAACAGACATCTGATAGTTTGAACTTCCCTTTATTGTTGCAATTTTCCCCCAAATGCTCCTACGTTTATGGCAAGTCCCAGATGCTCACACACATACCTCCAGCAAAACACTGTTAGCACAATGGCTTCAAGGCAAGAAGTCCAGCAAGGCAAAGGAACAAGGCATTAATAAGGCAAGAAAGTCCAGCGAACTCCAGACGTCGGCAACGGCACACACAACTCCATGAATTCAGCACTTGTTCCTGATAAGCGTCCCTTCTTAAATCTCAGTCCCCAGGTTTGCGTTGTGAAGAAAGGTGGGGTGCTCTCCTCCTGAGTTGTTGGGTCAGCCTGCGTTGTTCCCGCCTCCTCTCCGCTCTCCATGCTCAGAGATCAGAAGAGAGAAGTCCTCACCCAAGCTCCATCACTCATCTCCACTGCCTGGCCTCTCTTGGCCATCCTGCCTCCATTCTTTCCTGATGGCAAGCGTCCCAAACCAAGGGACTGGGGGCTGCCTTATTCTGCTCCTCCCCACATTCCTTCAAAGCCACCCCCCTTGACGCCAGCTCCAACTTGTCATCCTCCATGGACTCAGACTCCAACATGGCCATGACTCCTGGACATGCTGAGAACTTGGCCCATTGCAGCTGCAGGCAAGCAGACAGTGGGATGGAAAAGGCGGGGCCAGCAATCACTGTAGTCTCCCTCCCATTGGCCCCTGCACTCACCGCCTCCTGCACATCAATAAATAAGCCTGACTGCTTATTTTCAAGCCCAAAACAAAATAAGATATGGTCTGATTTTCGGGGAAAGATGGTTTTCTGGAAGAGAGAAGTTCCCTGAGGATGGGCTCCAGTATGAGTCTGAAAGATTGAAAAACTAAACCTTTGGCCCTGGTGAAATTACCCAGATTGGATCTTGCAGTCATCAGTCATTTTTTCAGTGCCCTTGTAACTTCATTAAACAGACTTTTTAAACATTAAAAAGTCCTTAAAAAAATGGTTGTTAAGCCAAAGACTACCTATATACTGAAATATATTTATGGGTTCTTCTACAAGAATAACCATTGTGTTTTTACATACAAAATCAAACAACATTTTATATAGTTATTTTACAAATTCAAATCTTGAATAAATTGTTTGAAGATGCATCCAAGATTAAGATGAACAGATTATGGCCTTCTCCTTCCCTTCCTCTTCTCCACCCCAAGATTCAAGTCTATTTGAAATTTAATTCATGGCGGGCCTTAATCTCCCTTCAGCTGTACTCAACTGACACTTACAGAATAAATTTTACAAGACATGTTATCATACCTCTAAACAAGTATTGACTACTAGTAGGTCTTAAATTCTGAAGATTTTTCTGTTCTGTGGAATCCTCGATGCTCTTTGACCTTGGCTATTTGCTTGCAGACTTTCATTATCTGACCAATGCACTAATAATGATTTGCATGTATGCGCACTGATGTAATGAAAAGTCTGCAAGCACATAACCAGGTTCAGACAGAATCAAAGACTCCACTCCAACTGTAAGATCAATATACTCCTTCCTATTTTCTGCTGTCTTTCTCCTTTGCTTTGTACTTAATTTATGAATGTTTGTTTTCATGTTTTTAATGCTGGGTATGCCAACCATCAAATTGTGAAAGATGATTTGCCAATTTTTTATTAGTCTCTTTAATTTTTATAGGAAACACAAACTATTTCAAATTCAAATTCAAAGCATACTGATAAAAGGCTTTTATACCATCTTTCATTATAGTTAAATTCACAGTAGCTTTTAAGGCAGAAAAAAAAATAAACTATTAAGTTTTGTCAGCTCTCTTTCTCTCACTGAGTCAATATGTTATGATCCCAAAATGTTTTAATTTTTTCGGTCTTTTGATACCTAGGAAAAAGAGATCACATTAGAAATTAAACAGTAGCACTTTCAATATCTTTCAGATATTTAATGTTCAAAAACTCATTTTCACCCACCACACCCATGGGCACCAAAATAAGTGTTTCCACATACACTCAATAATAAAACAAAAAGCCCCAATACAACTAGACATATTGTTTTCAATGAGCTTCAAATATACTGCCCAGTCTACCATCCTACTGCAGGAAAAGCATACAAATTAATTCTCTAATAATTCAGTATATTGCCCAGTGTGCCTTTTCATCAATTTGTTCATTTTTGCTTTAAGGGTGTTAGATTCAAGGCCTGGGGGCTGGATCCAGCCCATGGGGTGCTTAGATCTGGTCTGGAAACAGCAAAGGACCGGCCCCCAGCACCTCTGCCAATGAAAATGGAGCTCCTGAGAGCCACGTTCCCAAGCTCCATTTTTGCTGGAAGAGGGTTGCAGGAGGCTATCGCAGCTGAAAACAGAGCTCAGGAGCCCATTTTCACTGACAGATCACTCGGGCCGCTACAGGACCCCCCAACACAAGCGACATCATGCTGGCCACGCCCACCCTGGTCACGCATCTGCAGCCCCCCCCTCAAGGTCCAATACAACCCTGATGTGGCTCTCAGTGAAATAGAGTTTGACACCTCTGTTTTAAGAGATTCTACCCAGTCTTAGGAGAAAAGATTATTTTTCCTTTTTACATTTATTTCTTTTTTACAGACAGTCTTTTGTTCTCAGATTCACAATGGTTGCTGTTAGTGTAAACATTGTAAAAACATGTATTGTATTGTGCAGTTTTTGTATTTTTTGCTATTTTTATCCAGCGGTTTCTTGAGACCTGGAAATTATTTCAAGTTCAAATTATTTATCTATGAGAGAAAAACGTTGAGAAGAACTGGTTTATAGTACTGCAAGATACAGAAAGCTACCATTCGGATCAAATCTGTCAATTTTTCTGTCAACATCTCTGTAGCTTTTATTTTGCAATATGGAGCCTAATGACCATGGGCAAGAAATGATTAAATGTCCCAGTATTTGCTTTGAATTAGCAACCTGTGTAATGCATACTAAACGTCAACTAGAAATAGAAAAAACATGGTCAAACTTCAGTGTTCGAAAGAGAAGTAATAGTGAAGTTAATGATTTGAGAGTTCTTTTAGCCATGTTCAAATAAAAGGGGATGAATCAATAAGAATGAGAGTGCTTTGGGATCTCATCAATACTGACAGTACAGAATGCCTATTCAGCAGCTATTGATGTGGGAGTGTTACTTTGGCACAAGGGTGAATGTGATTTAATTTTTATTCAACGCTGACGAACCTTTTCCATGTTGTTTTCTACAGCAGGAACTCTTTTCTATTCATTCACTAATCACACACAACAGTCCCATGTTCCTTAGAGAATATGTTCCTGTTTGATTTCCCAACAAAACAAATATTGTAGACTGAAGAGAAAAAATATTCCAAATAATTTTAAATTTTGCTAAGTAGAATCAAGATGAAAGCATTCAGACACTCAATACTTCTGAAAGCTAAATCAGCAGTAGTTGATTTTTTTTAATTTTATTGCAAACAATTTACTCTTAATGGAAATTCATGCTTCAGTATGAACATTTCCTATATCCATGCTTGCACTAATTAATCACCATTTGTCCAAAATCATTTCAGGCCCTTGGTTATTGATTTTTGATAAAAATAATCACTTTCTCTCAAACATTTTACAAACTACACAATTTTTAAAAGAATGTTTCAGACCCTGGGAGTTCAGATTTAATCTTTTATTAAGATGAAATTTTATATTAAAAACTCTCTAGAACACACAAAAATGCACATAAATCTTGAGCAGTGTTTCACCTGAATTTCTCAATCATAAGTTATAATCACAAGTATACCTGAAAATTATCTTGCCTTGCCAGCTTTAATCTCTTGTGTAAAATTATTCTGTTGAATTATAGGAGTATGTAGTGCAATCTTGCACATAATCTTGGACCCATTTTAAAATAAATAGACGTGGATATAGAACTGGCTCAAATGTATGTACAGTTATGGAAGTTCATGCAGGCACCAGAAATGCTGAAATTACAGCTCCTCCCTGTAATAGCCAAGTTTTGCCAGCGACATCTCTTTCCTCAGTTGCATTACTTCCCAAAACATCTGGTCCACTGTGCAAAAGAAAAGGAGATGTTGTGGAAAAAATGCTTCTTTAAAAGTTCCCAATGAACAAAGATATTTAGCAATGTTAAATCTGTGTTTTCAGATACTAAAAGCGCTATTTAAATAGAATGCAGCTACTGAGAAGTGCTAATTGGAAAAAATAATAATATATTTTATATTAAGGATAGCATTACGTTTAGCCACTTTTGATTACATACCTATCATTCAGTTCATCTTTCAAACTAATTCAAGATTTTGGGGTGAAATCTAATGATATGTCAATCTTTATCAACTGCACTATGTTAATTATATTTTTCTTGCCTTAAAACTATTTACTTACTTCTGTTTATATAAAATATTTCTTTACTTTAGGATCCTACATTTAGTTTTTTTTAAGATGCAAGGACTCAGATAAAAACATCTTAATTTCAAAATAACATTTTCCACTACCTTATAATACTGTAGATCTTAAAGTTTGGTTAAAACATTAACAGAAAATTACAATTCATAACTGTGCATACTGTGTATATAAAAGGTTATGACAGATTGCTTAACTTATGTTTACAGATTTAAGGATAAATATATCAAATCTCTTGCAACATTTTTATACAAAAATACTGACCATGCAAATAGTGCAGTGATGATGCTTACACCTTTAAAAATGTTTTTATCAGTAGAAGATAAAATCGGCTTGCATGCTTGAACCTAACTTTTAAATAGTGTATGTAGTTTAATCCCCAAGGGCAATGCAGATATGGAATATTCACAAAAGGATGTAAAGAACTAAGAGAATAGGAAAACTGGTGTATATATCTCTGAATGCCCAGTTTAGAAGAATGAAACACTGTTTTCTATTTTTCTTCTTCTACCCTCCCTTGAAACAATCTGTCACAAAAATATGTGGATATATTTATATGAAACCCAGTGATTGTCTAGAAATTAGAAGCTTAATGACATATTGCCCTTTGAAATTTGCACGGATGACTATTACAACTTCCCCAAGTTCTTGATTTATATAGCAAAAATACACTTCTGAAAATCTGCAACCTGCTGCAAAAACATAGCGGCCCTGCTAAGAAATATACAACTTTCTTACAGGAAGCCTCATTCTTAACTTACCATCCTGCTGCTTCACAAGCCCCTGCTGAATATATCGAATGTATGTGAAGAAATTACATACTGATGTGATCTGTACAAAAGAAGGTAGATAAAGAATTAGAATTCCACATGTTCAATTAACACCTGATCAAAATCTACAAACCTTGATTTAGAACTCAACACTTACTCTGTATCTACAGAAAGGAGAAATATAATAATAGTTTCCTGAATCCCCCAACTTGATCCGATGCTTGCAAGATTTACTTTGTCCACTGAGAGCACATTTCCTGTCAACAGAATGGAACAGTTTTAAAAGATGGGTTACAATTTAATTTACATGAATACTGAATTATAGTACAATTGTTTGCCAAAGAGCCTGTCATCTATTTTTATACCACTTTGACAGAAATTATTGCAAATAATGAACTGATGTGCTCAGTGTTTACAATGTTTTGTAAAGCTGTTAAAACCACATAGGTAAAATTTACAACTCCAGACAGAATTGTCCTTTGCAGTGGTCTTTGCCATTTTTTAAAAAATCGTTGTGTGTGGTTTTTTGTTTTTGCCTGAAAGCATCTCAGACTTAAGATCCCTTCACTTTGTTATGGTTTACCATCTCTATGAACCCTATGGAGATAGCTTGATGCTAATCTCTTTCTAGCTACCTAATGATAACAAGTGCCACTTGAAGCAACACTTGAAGCAAGCTTCTGATGCAATGGGAAGGCCATGGGGGAAATGAGATCGGTGGAATGCCTGATCCTGAGGAAAAAAGATTACCTTATACCATAAAACGGGGGTATAGCCAAGATGGTGTATAATTTGTAGGAGTGGAGATAAAAGAGCGAAAATGTAGAAAGCACAGTAAAATATGGAGACAGGAAGAATCACTCCTTGCTTTATGAGCCAATTAACTGTCAGGTCTGCAGAGCCTGGGATATACAAGTACTGGAGCACATCAGATGCCTGGTTATACTGTAGTCCCAAGCAACTAGCAAAACTAAGAGGATAACCACTGTATATAAATGTGCTTTATAACTCCTGCATGTCACTGATATTATTTAATGGACATGGTAACAAAGTATTATTTTTGGAGATGAAGCATCAACATTTAAAGTAAAAAAGCTGCTGTACAAATATTAGAACATGTGCCAGTATTTTCATCTATTATTATTTTTATAGTTATTTGCCTTACAATAAAAGAACATGGATGCCACATAAAATATTAGAAAGTGAAATTAGATTCTAGAAAGTTGTTCTTTTCCATTACATAATTATTATTAAATTTACAAAATATTTGTTCTCACAACCATAATCTCTAATTCAGCTTCAGGATCACCATCAGTAAATGTTACTACTGCTCCTGATTTTATCAAGAAATTAGACTTAGTTATTAATCTAAACCCCATAAACTAAGGTAGGACTCTGAGATTGGGTAATAGTGATTCTCAGACTTACTTAGAGTTATAGCCCAATCTACCATATTTTTTAGAGTATAAGATGCTCTAAAGTATAAGAGGCGCATAGCTTTTGGAGAGAAAAACAAGGGGGAAAAATCTGCCTCCCAGCAATTTGCCTCCTTGAAGCAAAAAGCAAACAGCCTGGTCAGCTTCAGCACAGCCTGATTAGCACAATCAGATGATTGTTGGTTGGACTGGCCTCCTGACGATCAGCTGTTTCAGGCTGCAGGAATTGCCATAGCCTATTGCCACCTCCATGCACCCCATTTTCCATCCATTCTGATCTCCACCATCTGGAACAGGCTGAAAATGGGGTGTGTAGAGGCCAAAAACAGGGTGTATGGAGGCTAAAAATGGGGCACACAGATGTGGCAATAAGCAATGGCAATTCCTGCAACCTGAAAAAGTTGTCAGGAGGCTGGTTACAATCAGCTGCTTGTGCTAATCAGGCTGTGCTGAAGCTGAAACGGGCTGTTTGTTGTTTGCTGCAGGAAGGTAAATTGCTGGGAGGCAGAGGCCAAAGGGTGGGGGCTGGTGGGTGGGTGGGGCTTCACCAACATTTGCTATATAAGATGCACAGACATTTCCACCCACTTTTGGGGGTGGAAAAAGTGTCTTATACTCCAAAAAATATAGTACTTATATCTTATATAGTACTTTTCTTAATCTCTCTGATGGCACATCAATTGCCTTTGTCCTGGTAATATCTGCAGGGGACACAACCTTCCCTCTCTGTATAAAACAAAATGGAGATCCATGCCTTGCTAAGGAAGAAATAGGGCATCCTGTAGCTTTCCATGCAACATTTGTGGGGTTTTCTTTTTGGGGTAAATCTGTTAGTCATTTCATTCTGGCTGCCAGAATGAAATATATTCATTCAAATATATATATTGCCAGCAATATATTCCCAGTACCATAAGATTCTTAAATTGCAACATACTTGGGTCCTCCACATTCAACTGCAGAAGCTTTTACAAATCGAACAGGCTGCAGACCAACAGGCTCAATACTTAATGTATTGTTTTCTACAGCTTCCAGGACAGCAGAGGCCAACTGAAATTAGATCACAAAGAGGTAAGTAATAGTTCTTCTAAGGTGTTTCCCAAGACTTGACAAAGAATGCTAGGAGCTCTTTCAGGATATATTATTAATTTATCTGTGAGAAAGGAAGTGTGTATCTTCAATTCTTTAAATCAGTGTTTCTCAATCTTGGCTTTTTAAAGATGTATGGACATCAACTCACAGAATTCCTCACCAGCATGGCTCCCTGAGAATTCTGGGAGTTGAAGTCCATATACCTTCCAGTGGTCAAGTTTGAGAAACACTGCTTTAGAAACATAGGAATGAAAATGTGATATATCCAACCACCATGAACTCCTTTGAAATCATTTACTGCTCAAAGGTTCAATATGCTGTTTTGAAACTCTCAGTAACAAATCTAGAGAAAACTTTTTTCTTGAAATAATATTTATGACCTTAACTGTAAAGTGGCCCAGAGCTACAGTATATGCAATACAAACAAAATCAATCCTACCTATAATTCTGTGGAAATACTTTGCAGGTAAAACAGGGAATTTCAAACTTAAATATATCGAAGTATTTGGTGGTAATTGTTTTAAAGACCTTCTTTATCACTATATGTTTTCAAAGCTTTACCTCACTTTTTGAGAAGGTTAAGCATGGAAAGATATCTTCTTCATAGATTTTATTGAGAAACGGGCATGTCCTATCCATGGTAGGATCATCCTTCCAGGATCTGAATTCGTTGTACAGAGATATATCAGCCTAACATTGAAATAAAATAAGCAAATGAGAGCGCAACTCTTCATTCAAGAATCACACTATACCATAAACTATATTGTACCAAACGATAATCACAAATGATAGCCATTACATCGCACTTGCACTTCAGTGATGTAAATCTGTGGACAGCAGAGCTTTGTTAAGAACTCTAAATCCACATTATTTGCAGATGCTTCATTCTTTCATTTAAATCAAGATAATTAACTCAATTGTACCAATGCATAACAACTTCAAGGCACTAAACTGCAGACTTCCCCAAACTGGGTATCCAGTTTAGCAATCGCTATATTGACTGGGAATTCTAAGAACTGAAGTCCACATATCTCCATTTTGTTTTATACAGAGAAAACTGATCTGAAGTGTTAGTTATTTGTCAACTTCTACCTTTGGCTTCTTAATATTTACATACATATATGCCGTTGTTCATAGCATCAATCATTTTTTTCTTTTTTTGGATTTAAGAGATGTGCACGAGTGTAAGCCAAAGTAGCACTGTACTAAAAAGGTTAACAATTTCTGGGACCTCCAATATTTAAAGTTACATGGCAAATAAATTCTCAGTCTGCTTAGCAAAAATAGACTACACATGCTCAGTAAATTTCTAATTGGCTGTTGAAAAAAAGGAATATAAAGTAAACTAGATGGTTGAAAGGAATGAAATAGGGGATGGCATAATTGGCTGGCTGATGCAACAAATGGGAGACCTCCTGAACACAGTATATTGTTGAAATTCCCCCAGTTGCTATTAATTTAGTGCTTTTTAAAAAATATTATATTTTCTTTATACATTTTTCCTATCAGAATTAACTTCTAATTTCATCCCATAAAAACCTGACAACAACTAGCTTGTTTAATATAGGAAGAAGCCTCGTTAAGTCAATGAAACTAAATTACATTAAATGCACAGCTACAATTACATCACTCAAACCACGGTCAGCAGATGGGGAACAGATTATTGTTTCTCCTCAATATTTCCTTTTATGTGGCTAAAACCGAAACAGGGAAAATCAGTTCCTATCAAAGATATGTTCCAGTCAAAATCCATTCATATGAATATCGTGACAGGTCTAACAAGTTGTTTTTACAGATAAGACTTTTCTTTAAAACAAAACATTCCAAGTCGCAAACATCATTACTGAAAAATTTCAGTTGCATGTGGCAGAAGAGGGCTCAAATCATAAGCAAGTACTTTCTGTAAAAACACCCAATCATCATCCTCTTTTAACAATCCCATAATCCCTCGTGGGGTGGAGTATGGGCAACTGAATAGAGTGTTTACTGCCTAGATGCCCTTCCTGTTGCCAAAGCGGAGTTTTATTCAGCAGATATATTCTCAGTGCACCCAGAGAAAGAAACCTTCCTCTATCTAGGATTGCACTCACAGCCTCCTGATTGTGAGGTGAGAGCTCAATCTCTAGGCCATCAGTCCTACTTATTGAGTAAAAACACCCAATAATCTTTGCAATCCCTGAGCCCCATATTTCACCAAACCTCAATTATTAAAATACCTCTTTGCAGTCCTTTACAATTGGCTGCATCATGTTAATTTCCTGGTTATTGACACCCATTGCACTACTTGTACTCTTATTCCTTGTGTGGCCTTTTCTGAAGGCCGTTTTTCCGCTAGATTGAACCTCTTTTGTTGGTGAAGTTGGAGAAGTAGATAGCACTAATGCTTTCAGAGCTGCTACTTCAGCCTGAAGTACATCAATCTAAATATATATATTAAAAGAAAGAAGTATTAGAAACATGCCATGCTGTATCCTGCACAGTAAGATGAGATGCCATTGTTTTATTTATTAATAACAAGAGAAGATATGGTCTGTTGCCCTTGGAGTTTTCATAAAAAGATGTATGTAAAGTATAACTTTCGCAATTCATAGCCAATATGATTGAAATAAAAAGAATTGTAACCCCAGGAAAATCAAGATTTCAGTGCATAGATAGGAAACTAGCAACAAGATTGATTTTGAGGGGGAACTAAAATCTGGTATCTTTTGAACTTCTGTACACATGTTATATTTATGTATAGCAGTGATAGAATTATGAGAAATTCTCATAATAGAGAATAGAGCATGTGCATGTGTGTGTAGCCTGACATAGGGAATATAAAATATCTAATTAAAGATCGAAAGAAAGGGGAACTATAAAAGGGACACAGTTAAGGGCTATGCTGGTGATTTTTTTTGCCAGGATTTGCTTTAATTTCCTTATTTTTATCTTTTTTATTCTCATGAAAACTGTAAGCCACTCACAGTGTTCAATTTGTATCTAAAAGCAGCATATAACGAGCAAATAAATAAATAGATTGATTACACCAGTTATTTCAGAAGTGAGTTAAATCTGAAAAGGTTCACCAACTTTGAAAACTGCTTTAGCACTTTATGCAAAATAATCAGCCAGAAAATAAGAACCCTATTCTCAAATGGTGTGAATAGAGTTTCTCACCAATTTCTCTTTAGATTGTTTTGAAATAGAATCAATGAAACTGATTTTTGAACTCAATACATATGAAATGCAGTTGGGAAATCACAAAAAAGCATGCAGAGAGAGAAAGAGAAATTTTGTAAACACTGGCTATAATATCAAGAATTAGAACTTACTTTTCCTTGTGCTTCTTTCAACTGTTTTTCTGCTGTGGCCTGCTTTATATTAGCTTCTCTCACCATCTTATGAGCCTCCTATTGAAAACAAAGCTTATATGGCATGATTACTTCACATAGACCTACACTATATTTATAAAATAGGACCCAATATATTCATTTTTTAAACGTCTCTTTTATTTTACTTTTATAAGAAGCATTAGACAGAAATAAGATCTTTTTGGTGATTGCAATTGTGGTGACACAACTTCTGAAAATCTTATAGTTCACCATTCAGGAATTTTACCCATGCCTTAAAATTACTGCAGGCTAGCACAGTAATTGGAAAAATGAATCTAAGCAAATTTAAACAGACACTGAGACTTGATTACCATAGAGAAACTAACTGTGAAAATACCATTCTAAAATCAAAAACATAAATTTGAATCTAACCTATGGGGAAATTTTCTTCATTTTGAATATGCATTGTTCAGAAGCACGGTTTCCCAAATTTTCTATTTTGGGGGGGGCGAGGGGGGCAATTAAAGGTTTCATGAATTAAGCCATATCATTCCTGAGTATACTATACTGGGAGATACTCATATACTAATGCAGGAAACTTGGCTCTTCTATCATTATGCGACTTCAACCCGAATTCCTAAGTGAGCCATAAAAGGTTCTCCTCCCTCGGCCTACCGGTTTTTTCAGTTGTGGGGAATCAATTTTTGACTGAATGGGACTGTTTTAATAACAAATGTAGGACAATATAATAATGACATATATAATAATTAATATACATTTGTACATAAACATCCCACATTCAAGTCAAAAATTGATTTCCCCCACAACTGAAAAACCGGTAGGCCAGGGATGGAGAACCTTTTATGGCTCACTCAGGAATTCTGGGAGTTGAAGTCCATAAATGATAGAAGAGCCAAGCTTCCCTACCCCTGTACTATACCAAAGTCTTTTAACAAACCTCAAACAGGCTAGCAGTGAGTTCTTCCAATTCCTGGCCAAGCTGATCACGTACTTTGGAAAGCCTTTCACATTCTTCATCTTTTAGTTTCAGTTCCTGTGGAGAAAAATGTTATTCTGACAGTCATAACTGACATTTTAACTTGCAAACTCAAAAAGGAATGGAAGTAGGTTCATGTTATATGTATCTAGACAGCCATGTGCATTTCATTCAGGACCTGGCTTTTTTGACAACTATTCAAAATACATAGAATCCATTTTTAATATAAAATAACACAAAGTCAATAGTAGATGAAAGCTCCATCTTCTTCACTCCTTTATATGCACTACTCTCTTGGACTCACATTACAAGTGGGAGAGTTTAAGAAGCAGGCTATTGATTTAAGAAGCATAGTTCAATATCATATTGAGATTATTAACTATGTCTTTCTAAAGTTATATTAACATAAATGTTAAAATCTGAAAATAAAGCAATAAAAACAAAAGCAAATCATGGTAAGTTAAGATGCTTGTATCAATCAAAAGAAGAAATTTAATTTCCCTCACTTTTAAAATATTCTAAATAATATCACTTTTAAAATATTTTAAAATAGTCAAATAAATCTGAAATGATATTTTATGATGAATAAATCACATTTTTAAATCATAAGCAGTGTATTTCATTTTTTTAACCACCTGGACCACTGATTTTCCAAAACTGAAAATTCCAATTCTTCCTTCCACAGATCAATGTATAACTAATAGTTTAATTTCACATTTAAATATTTTGTAAAATTAAATGGTAGGTTTTCATGGAAGGAAAGTATTTCTTTAAAAAGTCAGAATTGCAGATAGTCAGTGACTGCTAACTATTCAGTTAGGAGATGTTTCAGCTATATATATTAAACTATACTTGCTGTATATTCAGCAAGTGTATATTGAAGGAAACTACAATTCAAAAAGTAATATCTCACAATTGTTAAAATCACCATTAAAAATCAACTGCATTTATCTTTTTTTAGTCCAAGTATTCCAATGAATATTTCATTAATGAAATATTTTCCTGCTATTTTCAATTTTCAGTTATACTATGTCGAGTTCTTTTGTGATTTGCTTTGAACAATATCACACGAGCAGCAAGTTCCAGAAATTTAGAGAGGCCTTTTCCCAATTTATATTTAGATTCTAAGGACTGAACCCTAATGTCCTGCTTATAAAATATCTACTGAATATCTGAATAACAACTCTTTCCCACAGCCAAAAATTCAAGAAATCTTAAGAGTGATGATAAATAGCTATAGTGGCTGAACAAAAAATGAAAACACAATGAACCCAGGGATATAAAGATATAACATGACCTCAATAAGATCCCTGGTTCACATTATGTGGCAGCTAACATAGTGTCCATAAATTGAAAGTGCAATTGTCACATTCCTTTTTTTTTATGCCTGTAATTAAAGGCATTTTTCTGAACTGGTGAGAGAATAAAATCTGTGGAACTTGCACATATACAGACACAAACTATATTTCATGAAACCATATATCTTCTATATTTGTAGCCAAATCAAAATACAAAAACTGGTTAACTAAAAAAATGTCTATTTAAGCCCCAAAGTGTTAACCTTTACACTTTAACAAGTATTAAAGATAATGTACAGCACTAGGGGGCAGTAAATATTAAGAAAAGTAAATCAGGGCAATGGCTGCCGGATCCCAGAACAGAAAGGATCTCTCCCTCTGTAGGTGAACATCAAGCTTCTGGAATCAGTACTGCAGCATGCAACTGCTCAGCATTTCTGTATCATTCTCTAACGAGATATAAAAATATTACATTTCAGCAGAATTACAAAGTTAGCAATCATTCTGAAGACAGTTAAAGCTGAGAAGGCAAGGCCATTTTCTGGGGGGAAAACTGGACTAAATTGCTTCAAGCTAATTCTGATAATAGTAATAAAGCTCAGGGCAAAAGAGGAGAAAGTAAAAATAATGGAAGGACTATTTCATCTTCTTCATATGTATCTATAGGGCACTCAACCCTCTTCATATATGATTTAAGAGAGAAACAATAAGCCAAGTGATGCTGTATAAGAGAAGTACCCATTAGGCACTTCATCAAATTCATACTGTAGACCCAAGACTGCAGAATAGGAATACGCAGAATCAAGATCATACATCTAAAGTACTATCCTTTTCTAGAAAAAGGCAGAATATATCGTTTGAGCTGAATGAGTGATTATAAGATAGAAAACTTGGAAAGAATATAGAATACACTTTGTTAGAAGTCCTACGTAAAACAAATTCAAATTTTAAAAAATGCTCTTAGTTATTCCACAGCAGAAGCATCACCTTTGCCAGACTGTGTATACATATCTACAGACATAATTTTTCACTATTTCCCACTGTTTCCTATTACATCCAAATTTTACCCTGCTCAGCTTCACATAAGCAATTTTCCATAGTTGATCCCATGTTGTAAATTTCCATGGAATGTTTTTTGCTTTTTGTTTGTTATATCGAATTCTACAAATGTAACCCATATTTACTTCTCATTTGACAAACTACCCTGTGACATATTAATAAGCAAGTTGGTTAAAATATAGGTTGGATAACAGGGCAAATTAAGTGGAAACAGCTAGCTCAAAAACTGCTCACTCACTCAGATAAGAACTCATCAATGGTTCATCAAGCAGCACAAAGGTACTTAATAGGTGGTCACAATGATCAGTCTTTGGGCCTCAACCTTTCAATATTTTTATTATTTGGATAAGGGAAAGCATCTTGGATTTATAAAAATATATTGAGTGGGATAACTATAAGTGGGATAACTAATGCTAGTTAATGCTCTATAAAATAAAGTTTCCAAACACTCTTAATAGGTTACAGAAAGTAATTTCCCTATTTTTCACTTGGGAAATAGAAATCAAATATATAAACATAAGAAGAGAGGGAGAATTTCTGACTTGGTAATTATACCTGAAAAATAAAAAGACTGAACATGAGCCAGCAATGTGATGTGGCTGCTAACAAGGCAATTACAATTTTAGGCTGCACCAAGACAAGTATTATTTTAAAAGACAGGAAGTAGTTCATCCACTCTATTCTGCTTTAGGTACTGGGTCCAGTTCTCAGCACCAGACTTTGAGAAGCGTAGCAATCAAGGACCACAAACTAAGCTTCTGAAAAGAGAAATATTTGAGAAATGATGGATGAGGTGGGATAGGATAGTGCTCTTAAAATATATAAAATGATTTAATACAGAAAACAGGACCTCTTTTTAATTCTATAAGGTGCAACATAGAATAATGGTTTTGAATTACAGAAAGCAGATTCCATCTGAATACTAAAATGATTACACAATTCAAGCCTAAGTAACACAAAAATTTACGATACTTACATCTGTTTTATCAGATTAATTGACCAATTTTGCTAATTGTTATTGGCATTTTATTAGCATGTTTCCCCCAAAATAAGACCTGGTCTTATTTTCTTTTGGATTTGAAAATAAGCACTGGGGCTTATTTTTGGGGAGGTCTTATTTTTTTTAAGTGCAGGAGGCAGCGACCAAGAGAGCTGATGGGAGTGGGAGCTTCCCCAGACATCCACAGTGTAACATTGTTTTTCAATACACAGTGACATGGCTAGGAAGCTGTCTAAAAGGCAGTGCAATATTTTGTTGATATATAATGAAAGGTATAGTTCGGGAAAAGGGGACACAAAAGTTAGAAAATAAAGACAAATAAAGAATTGCAAGGATTTGAAATGTTTTATCTCAACACCAATATTTTGCCCTTACACAGAAATAGCATTATATGTATATATTTATATGTATTATTCTTACCCTTTGAGCTTTAGCAAGTTCTTCTTTCAGTCTCTCATAGCCTTTCTCTCTAACTTCCAATACAGATGGGCTTCGCAGACGAGACAAACTATCTGTGCTTAGCCCAAAAACATCATCTCTTCCTTCAGAAAAGTCTGTTATTGTTGCACCCTGCAAAAATTCTCTCTCTGCACTATAGTTGTCCTTCCTGGAATGATCATGTTTGGACAACCCTCCATAGCTTCCTGAGGTAGAACACGGTACAGTTTCTGTGACATTGATGCTGTAAGGAAAGAGTGTATTTTTACAAAATAATACATTACACATTGACTACATTTAAAAAAAGAAAACTTAAGGATACTCACAGATAATACAAAGTGATTAATTACACAACCTGTGTAATAATCAATAGAAGTTTTTTTTACAACCAACCTGATACCTGGTGTTTCTGCACAATTTAGGTGCCTGGCAGATGAGTAGACAGGTTGTGTAGGAAGATCAGTCACATTCAGAGCACTTGGTTGAATAGCTAAGGAGCACACAGCTGAAGGATGAAGCCGGTAAATAATGGTAGGTGAGGCAGGTTCTTCAGAAGTTTTAGATTCATGCACTTCTAAAAGATCTGGAGTTGTGGGGGAAGCTAGATTCACTTCATGAAAACCTTCTAAAGTGTCATTTGCCATGATAAAAAAATCATCATATGAAGATCTAAAAACAAACAAACCCTGGAATTATTGGACTGTTATCAATCCCCGAATTACATACAAATAGATGATGAACTTATCAACTTATTCAAAAATACATATTAAACATTTTATGTCGGCAATTTTAAGGCAGCAATGTACATATGAACACACATAAATATTTGGATCCCAAAATTATGTCTCCATATAGACAATAAAGGAGATTATTTATAACATTTTTCCTTCTATTTGCAAAATTGTATTCTAAATCATTTCAAAAAAATCTCAATATTTGAAAGAGAGGAAGGCATGGGGATTTATTTGCTCATAAAAATAAATTCAAATTCAAACCACACATATTTTGTCTTCAATTAAGGTTGGGATCAAAAGCCCTTCTTTCACAATTCACATCTCTTAAATAAATAAGATCAGTAACGGTTATCCTTTATTTTACAAACTTCCCTAAATTCTGTAGTGCTATTTCCCATATTCATATTAGCATTTCAATGTGTTCATAAAGGCATCAAAAAGTTCAGATCAGTTACCGATATTTAAGTGAGACACATACAATTTTTACAGAACATCTATAAAAAGTTAAATAAAAAGTAGAATAGACTTAAGAATGAAAAAATTAAAGTTTAACTTGCTTCCTGATTTCTGCGGGAGGATGCAAAGGAGTATATTCATCTTTAGAGATTTCAGTTATTTATTTTACACCCTGAGTTGCTTTAATAGTGAGATAGGCGACATATAAATTTAATAGATACTGTACATATGAAACAGTTTACTGATTTATATTAGCTTTAATAATTTAAGATTAATGAGAGATTACTAAAAATTATATTTTAACCTTTTGTTTTCTGGGCACTGTGTACCAGAATTATCTAAACCAAAAGTCTCTATCTTTTAGAATTTTAAGACTGTGTCATGACCATTGTTGCAAAATGTTTTCTATGGAGACCCGCACAATCTCAAAGTCACAGCAGTTAGGGACTAACACATCTCAAAGCACAAATATCAGAACAGAGCCTCCCAAATCTATTCACTATCACCATAGCTTACTCTGAGCTTTCTAGGCAAATGAATACTTCTGAGCACAATACTGTGCTCAAATCATCCGTGTTTATGTTCTAAACTAATAGGGCATCGCATGTTTGAAATAAAAGACAATGTTGACTCTCGGAATTACATTTTTTAAGTATCCTTCCTTGGAAAAATGTAAAATAGAATAAAAACTTTAGATGTTGCCAAGGAAGGTGTTTATGAGCACAATGGTGACATACTTGTTACTCCATGTCTAGTACAGCTGATCCCCACTTGTTCCTAAATCTTACATTCTCAATTTCACATTTTTCTCCAATTCTTCAGTCCCACTCAAAAGTACACAAAAATTACAATCCATCTAACAGCAGGAGCAAGTGACTAGACAATTTATTTTAATAAAGTTATTTTAAAAGAGAGTAGGCAACAGAGTGCTTATGGACATCTTTCCCTTGATACCTAGATATTGCTCCAAGTGGATTTTTGTTTTACAAATTCATGTAATTAACGAGTAGCTGGTATATTTATTTATGAGAATGCCTCTGAACCAGTGGTGGGATTCAAATTTTTTTACTACTAGTTCTGTGGGCGTGGCTTGGTGGTTATGTGACTGGGTGGGCATGGCCAACTCAGCAAGGTGGTACGGCACCTTGCTGTGAGTGACATCAAGTTGGCTATGCCCACTCAGTCACATGATCGATGCTGCAGAGACAGGGTGATTTCCTATGTGCCCCCTCCTCAGGCTGAAAAAAAAAAGCCCAATTAAAGATCATGACTGCCTGCCAAGACTGCCTGCTCTCCTCCTCTGCCTGTTTGTTCTGTATGGCTGAGGAGGAGAGCAGCTGGCTGGTTGGGGGAGGCTTCTTGCGCTGCAAAAGGGGTGGCTGGAAACGACTCTTTTTCAGTCTCCAGCCGCCTCTTTTGGCGCAAGAAACCTCCCCCAACTGGCCGGCTGCTTTCCTCCTTCTCTGCCTGTTTGTTCTGTATGGCCAATGAGGAGAGCAGCTGGCCGGTTGGGGGAGGCTTCTTGCACTTGGTCTCCAGCCGACCCTTTTTCAGTGTAAGAAGACCAACCACCCCCTTTTCAGTGTAAGAACCCTGTAGCTGCCGCTCTGCTTCTCCGATGGGCTGGCACATGTGCTTTTTTTGGTGGGGCTGGAGAACATGTGCTAGTTGCAGGCTTCTTGAAGCAAAAATTACTGATCTCCGGCTTTGCTCCACTCCAACAGTCCGGCGCTGCCCTGTTCTAGGGGCTATCTACTCGGACTTGCCAGGCCCAGCACATAGAACAGGACATGCTTTTTTGGGTAGGGCTGGTCTCCAGCCGCACTGCAAAAAGCACACAGCAGCTGCAGACATCTTGCGACAAGGGGAGAGAGAAGCTCCGGGACATCCGCCCACCCACCCACCTGCTGATTGGCTGGGCCGCGTTGGAAGAGGTGCGTCCACCAGGAGAAGGAAGAGGGTGGCCAGGCGGGTGGCTGTCCCAGGGCTGCTGCACATGCGGACTGCGTATGCAGCAGCCGCACACACAGTGCACATGTGCAGCAGCCCCGGGACAGCCACCTGAGCTGTGCCGCGGCCATGTGGTAGGGAGAGCAAGGAGCGACTGGGCAAGTGAGTGACCGGGAGATTGGGTCGGGGGCATGGCCAGCCAGTGGTCATCACCGGTTCAGCAACCCATGCCAAATCACTGCTACTGGTTCATCTGAACCAGTGAGAACTGGTTGAATACCACCTCTGCTCTCAACCATAAATAGGCATAAATAGACAAAATATTATTGAAAATGCTGCAAAGTTGTCTCATCACAGTGACTTTGGATAAAAAGATGTTTTCCAAAATGCATAAAAATCTTTTTGGAATAGGTAATTCCCAAACATGGCATGTAGTGAGTCTGCCCATGTTTTCAAAATTTCAAATATGCTCTCATTCCAAAAAGTTTCTCAACCCTAATTGGGAAATTAGACAAGACGAAGCCAGATAAAAGGTAGAAAATGGAACCATACAGCAATCATTATATAGGGTATTATTTTCAGAAGCCAGTGGCTAAATCCTAAGATCTGTGAAGAATCACCAATCCTCTTCCTTGTTAAGGTAAAATAGGCTTTGATCATTTTTCCTCCATAAGCATTGAGATGAACAGATCTGTAAAAAGACAGAAACAGAATTATGTTAAGATTATGTTTTAAATCAAGCCCAAGATGACCATTGCTGTAAAACACATGAAATATAATTTTTCTATTCATGGAGATGTCTCAATTTTTTTGTTTCACACATATTCCTGATTCCTGTAGAGAATTTATGGGAATCAATTGTATGAGATGAACCTGATGAAGTACTAGCTGATATTTCTTCAGCTATTATAAAAAATAACAGCAATAGTCAATATAGTACTTATTTCTACACACATGGCAAACCTGCACTGTGAGATAAACTTGGGTTAAACTTTTTGAATGTTCAAAATTGGATATTCAATGCGCTTTCCATTTGATCTTGCTCAGTCAAGGTGATATTAAATTCCTTAGAGAAAATATCACCTTTTCCAGCTATATTATTTTTAATGCAAAACACAAACCTGAAATTCCTGGCATTTTCTTGAAAAATTTGATACAGCCATGATAACGGTGATCAAAGTTTGGTGCTGCACTTCTGAGCCTTAGTTTTATACAGTGTAATCCAACCCATTCGAGCATTCAGGCCCAAGAGTGTTAGCTGCTACCTGACACAGGCTATCCTTCCCAGCAATCTGCAATACCACACTACTATCACTAGCTATGGAAGCACAGTCAACAATGCTGAAAAGGATGTAAATAAATTATGTAAACAATGTACAGATTTAATGATTCTAGAGACATGTTGGAAATCAACATTAATACATGTGTAATGGCGATGAGTTTTTCTCATAAATCAACTGACAGCAAAAATAAACCATGAAGCTGGAAGGAAGAACAATCTAAAATGATTAAAAGAGGATGGTTTAAAAGGGTAGGGATGATTTCATCCTAGCAAAGGCATTGTTAGGAATATGACTCACCTAACAGCTATTTGGGTTAGAAATATATAAACCAGGATAAACATTTTAAAACTGTATCTTTAAGAAAATGCAAAACTGTAATTAGGTTTGGTTTCTCAAACAGCCATAAGATGGAGCCAGAAACCTGGGTTGTCTTAGTCTCAGAAGAGAGTGTGAGTGTATCTCTGTTTCCTTCTGTTGGAAAGTATTGCTATTCCTCCATTTTTCCTAATTGACTGGTGTTACTGGATTTGATGTAAATCTGATACNTGTGTATTATTCAAACACTACTCTCTATACGTCTCCCTGTATGCGCTCATTCTCCTAACAGGGAATTACCTCAACAGGCATCTTTTTAAGATGTTTACTTTATCTCCAAATTTAGGGTTTGGATGCAGTGTTGGAATTCAATTAATCACAAATATAAGTGAAAGTACTGTATCTCTTCCTAGGTACTATGAGATAGAGGTAATCCTTGACTTATAGCAGTTCATTTAGTGGCCACTCAAAGTTACAGCACTGAAAAATGTAACTTATGACCAGTTTTCACACTTATGACCACTGCAGCACCCCCATGGCCACATGATCAAAATTTGGATGCTTGGCAACTGAATCATATTTATGACTATTGCAGTATCCTGGAGTCATTTGATCACTTTTTGTGACCTTCTGACAAGTAAAGTCAGTGGGGAAGCCAGACTCACGTAACAACCTTGTTACTAACTTAACAACTGCAGTGATTCATTTAAAAACTGTGACAAGAAAGGTTGTAAAATGGGGCATTAACAAATGTCTCGCTTAGCAATAGAAATTTTGGGGTCAATTGAGGTCATAAAAAATAGTCCATAAAAACAGTTCAACATCCCCTAACTTTTATATTTGGGATTGACTACAGCACTCATTCTCTGAAGATTAACATAGCCTTTTTCTGGATAAAATTCTACTAGCACTCAAGTTCTCTATTAGACTAAATATTATGTTTAAATGCCACGAGTATAAAGAACCAATTTTGTATTCATTTTGCTGATTGGAGAGCAAAAATAAATGAACCAAGTGAGTCCACTAAAAGAAGTTATGAATACAAAAAGCTTTGGATTAATCGCCAGTTAAGAAGCATTAAAAAGGTTCTATGGGTATTATACTTGCCAAGCACTATTTTTCAGTAATAAGTAACTCAAGGACAATCATGCAGAATCAAACAAAGATTCAAAACTATTTCAGAAAACAACCACCATTTAACCCTTTTTCAGAATATGATGGCAGGAAATAGATTTACATGCTGGAATATTTCTCCAAACAAGATCAGGACAGAATGGACATAGGTATTTATGAATAAAACATTTTGTAAGGCAAAACACATATCCCCACAACTTTAAATTAAACAAAAAATCACTTAAAATCACTGCTGCATTCTTTTAGTTTATAACAAGGGCATATTAATTATCTTGAGCTTTTTTCTTTTTACAGGATTGGAACACCACTCCTAGATTTAAAGCATTTCACTTGTTTTATGGCCTGATTATTTTAACACAAACATACACATATACACAGGAGTTTGACGCTATTGGAGAGGACCATCCCTTTTGTTTTTTGGCAATTCATTACCAGCTATTTTTCATTGTAGTGACATGCTAGAGAAATCTTTTGCAATAAATGTAAGTGAATAACCAGGGATAACCTTTGTAGAAAATGTTAGGGTAAAGAAGAATACTTTAAAAAGATTAAAAATTACTTTTAAACATTTAAAAAATAAATTTTCTTCTGGCATAAAGACATGATATAAATTCAAAAATAAGAAAAAGAAATAAGTTACAATGGAGAACCAGCACAGGAGTTATCTTTGAAAATAACTAAAAGTTCAACTAGTAGCTTGATGTTGTCTTATAAAAACTGAAATATATTCCTCAAACTTACATGTTTCAAAAGTATTGATTATAACTTGGATCATTCTAAAACTGGGAAAGATGAGAATTGTAGCCAATATGTTGGGGGAATTCCAAGTTAGGTTCTTTTGAAACCAAACATCTCCCCCTTGTAAAAGTCAGTGTAATAGCTGTATTAATTTAGAAGGATGTAATTTATTCTTTTTTTGCAATTTTAATAATATTTAAAGTATATTGCTAATCATTAGAAAAGAATTACTATCTGTTAAAAACTAAGGGCTTTTTGTGTGAATAAATTATTTCCCTTTCAGTTATTCTGTATTTGCAAACAAATGTCTTTTTTCCTGCCCCAAGAAAGCCATATATTTTTGAATTTAGATACCATAAGATCAAACTAATGCTACATAGAGATTTGAATGTACCTCAGGAACACAACACGAGTTACTTAACACAGTATTAGCAGCAAGTTGTCCTTCAAGCACTTAAAGCTGGGTATGTTGACTCTTAGTGAGTTTAACATCTGCTACTTCTTTTAATAAAGATAAATATCAGACCAAAAATAGTAAATATTTGTCACATACAGCAATGATTAAACTGCCAATCTCCTGATTTTCAACTGAATGCAAAGTCCAAAGGACAACTAAAAATCAGTGTTACCTCTAAATGACTTACTTTTCTTAACACATAATAGTTCAACTTCATTAACATAGCAGTTACTTAGTTCAACAATACAGCCATTAAAAACAGTTCCTGCAACCAAACAGGTGCCTATGTAATCAAAAGAGTAGAACAATGAGGAATGAAGATTAATGGAATGTAAGAGTTGATCATAAAATACTTAATATACCACGATGAAGGATTTGCTTCTTTTAAAAGCTGAAAATAATTTCGGCAAAATAAACAACTATGTATGTGTTGAAAGCAGTTTGTTGAAGTCACAAGTCTAGGAACTGGGAAATGTATGTTCTAGATCTGCCTTCGGTACACAGCTGAGTGATTTTGGCCAGTCACTGGGTGACTTTGGCCAGTTGGGTGACTTTGGCCAGTCACTCTGTCTTAGCCTTTGTAAGAAGACAAGGACAAACCACTTCTGAAATAGTTGCCAAGAAAACTGTAGACTAGCAGATTCAAGCCTGATCTAAAGATGTATTAAAGTGTCTTCATAAAAATGGTGTAATTAGCAAACATTTAGGATGGAATCTAAGGAAATGAAGGGTGCAGGCAAAAATGACATCGGGGTCTACTCCAATTGAACTTTTATCATAACCAATTCAGCAGGTCATCCACAACTAGTTGCCTGATGGGTTTTATTACAGCCACAGACAAAAATACAAGACAGCAACATTGAACAGCATCAATGATTTATAATATTCTTCAGATTATCCAGGAATATTCCTCATCAAAGGCAATATTTGTTACAATTTTATAAGAATGAAGTACAGCAAGGGAGGGCATGGACCAATCTGTAATTGAATCACTGAATTACAAGGATAAGATTCCAGCACTGTAGAAGATATTCCTAAACCTGCATTCCAATAGCATTGAAGGAACATTGATTAGTATCTGGAGTATAGGTGAAGATTTAATAGCCAAGATACTTTTGAAATTGGAAGCATTTTTGTCTATTACAACATTTACAAAATATCCAATAATTTGCAGAGCAGATATCAAGTTCTGACTGTCTATTAACCACATGCTTTGCTTGACGATAGCCCTATTTGTTTTACAATAGGAGGGAAGACCTCAGTCATAGACCCTGGTGGCTATTAATTCATGTTTGGTTTCTATATCTAATAAGATCACTATTTTATTAAGGGAAAGACTGGAGACAAGTTATTCAAATAATTGCCTCAAATATGTTTATTGGCTTGTGAAGACTTTATATTTGCATATAATTGTGATTATGAATGCATTTTAATTTATTATTATCCCTCATGGGATAATAGCCTGAAAAAAACTAAAATAATTGCAGCAAAAATATTTTATAGCAAGGGTTTGCAACATTTGGGGTGGGGAGCAAAGTCTAGAACCGGACTTTAAACATACTGAAGTCTACACTGATAAAGGATGGTTAGGATAAAAACTGCCTCTGATTGGTATTTAAATTAAATTTAACTAATGTGATTACTTTTCAGTAGTGCATTTAACATCCCTACCTACCACTTTATAATTTGTAATTGACATGCTTTGGAGGCCATTGGAGCCCATATGAAAAGCTTTCTGGAAATACTTGCAGTTTGATTTCTCAGCTTTGCTAAATACTGTGATATTCACTGAAACATTTCACAACAGCCTCAAAAACAATTAAAAGTATCCTATTTATATAATGCCAAGGACTTTTTCCTTGTACCTCGTCAAAATATTTCCTCTATTGACAAAAAAATTGTTCCATTAGAATTCTCTTCTACAAGTATTATCCCTTTAAATTGAAAAAGGAATCAACTGCAAGTTATACAAACTGGTTATTTATTAAAAGCATGACTAAATTGTTTATCCTTATTCTCAGATGTTATTTTAATCACACAAGGATTCTGCAACTGACATGTACAATATGCAAAAAACTTGTGAAGTGAACGATATAAAATATGACTGTATTTAACTTTTGCCAACAATCCCCTTTTATGTATAAAAGATTAAGCTCAGGTATCAATGGCTTTCAAATGCATGCATTATTAATTTTCCATTATTTATCAGATGTAATTTTCCAAGAGCTATGTACAACTTCAATATTTTTTTAAAAATCCACAGTCTATTAATTTCAATGAAGAATTAAATAGACAATTTCTATCAAATGCTTCCTTAAAGACTTTTAATGTCAAACCTACAGTAACATATATTCCCATTGTTCCCTCAATCAATTTAACCTCAGTGACATAACACTATTATTACTTTAAATCTGTAGTATTTACAATACTGGTAATCTCCAGTGAATCTTAAGCTGTTACCAAAAATAGATCAAGTCCAGACAAAATTATTCTGGCCATTGCAACCAACACTCTAGTTTAATAAAAGTTATGTCCACAGGTTCAGGGAGGTAAAGAACACAAGTTTCAGACATTGGGAAAACAGAAGAGATACTGCTAGGCCAGACATACTTGCACTAGCTTTGCACATTTTTGGTCTGTGTATTTTCAGGCATCTCGGTTATTGTAGTTCTGGCCTTCTCACAAACAAAATAAACATTTTCAGAATGGCTGTGTTAGCCTCTGGGGAAAAACAAGAGTGCTGTAGCATCTTGGAAAATAATCAGCTTTATCAAAAAAAATTCACTCCCGTGAATGTTGCAAACTATCAGTTCAAATGTGCAGATTCTGGGCCCGAGAATTCAGGGAACTTGAGAAAAAGCTTCATGAGAGCAAAGCAGCAGATTGCAGGATGACTCTGAAAATCAGAAAGCGCAATGGATGCTGGATGCTCAGGCCCCAGCAGCAGATTCTGAATGTTCAATGTACGGTATGATGCCGAGTTATCTAGCAAGCCGGAAATACACATTTCCACGGCCCATATCTTTATATCCTCCGTTTATCACACGACGTTCCTTTCTACCGTACGAATTAAAAGCGTCACACTGAATCAGCTGTTAAAGGCACTTCGAAATGAGCTCTGGCGTTAGCCCATCGACAAAATTGGATTGTGTGTGTGTGTGTATATATATATATACACACATACATATATATATATACACACATACATATATATATATACAGATGCATATATATGGAATCATTGCCGGGCTCAGGAGAGCAAGAGAGCATTCGAGTGACCCTGCGCATGCGCCCGGTCAGAGTGGCGCCTGAAACACCTGAGTCAGGAGAGAGGCAGGCAGACACCTGCGCTTGCCGAGGGATTGGGAAAAGAAACGCGGTGCCATGAATCGCTGGGCAAAAAGAAAAAGGCTGAATTGCAACCCGCCGCCCTCAACTGTGTCGAATTACAACTCCCGGAGTCTCCAACCACGTTTCACCAGAGGCAGTGACGACAGTTGCAACTTGCAATCCCATGCCACGACTCCTCCGGAGCGACAGCTTTTTGAGTCACTCCAGGAGGAGGACAAACTTGCAGCGGGACTTACCTGCGGAGGCCAGCGAGGCCCCCCTTCTCCCGCTCTGGCTGCCAGACCCGGTGCCGAAAGCCAACGGTTGGAGGCACAACGGGGCGCGACTGCGCACGCGTTTAAAAGCACAACAACCTGGATCCGGGCGGAACTGGAGTCCGCCTCTGTGCTGGGTAGGACTTCTGGGGTGGAGCGGAGAGCTGGGCGGCTCCCCCTCGGGGATGTGGCTCTTCGCTGCCTGCTGTTCCCCGGCACCTTTGGGGAAGCGAGAAAAATACGAGAATCGGAACTGGACACGAATCCCTCTGAAATTGTCTGCAAATGGTCTTTCTCTTGGACTCTAGGGGGAAGAAGCAAAATGATGACATCTGCAAACTGTATAATCATCATTCCAGCCATATTTCCTGCTTCGACTGTTGTTTTTCTAAAGCAGCTCAGTGGCCCGTGCGAGCCTTTTTCCCACCTCCGAAAAAATGCAGAAATTACCTGAGGCTGAGCAGGATTGTTTCCCAACAAAAGTGTCGCTTTGACTCAACACTTTCAGGACCGTGTCCGCAACAGAGATTTGTAAAACATTTTTTATAGCTAAGTAAATAATGAACAATCTTATGATCTTCGGAAGAAAAGATGTTTTCATAAGCTACGATCAAAGATGTCTGCAAACTACTGTATGTTTTTGAAAAAGTCAAGTACGGCAGCCACAATGGTGCAACTGAAACTCCACCTGATTTTTGTGCATGTTGTGCATAAAAATGGACTTGGCTGGCCTCTTGATTTTTTTGACTACACCCTGTGGACACTCCTGAGTATGAAGTCCTGTCATACCTTGGTGATGAGTGGTGCTGTCCCAAAAGTTTTAATGGGGATCGAATTAATGAAAATAATTAGTGAGTTACCTGACTTCCTTTTCCTTTCTCACCAACATCACCATTGGCAAGAAAAACAATCACCAAACATTCTCCTTAAAGTGGGCAAATTTGCTATGATCACTGGGCACTGCCCTCCGTACCAACTTTGGCTTGTGCTATTGGAAACACGATATACTTGGTTTCCACAGAGGCATCTGTCCACAAAATGCCAGACTGGCTTTTTGGGCACAAGACAGTTTAGACTTACTGATAACTCTGAAATCAGTTTTATTTGAGATCAGAAAGAGAGATACTTGGTTTAGCAGCATAGTGCCAGAGTATTTTGGATTTTGATATTTCTGCTCTATAGATATATCATTATACCCCTTTCATCTTTGCTCTTCTTTAAACAAGTTACTATCTGTTTATTAGTATCGATTTAGTATACCGATTTAAAGTTGGAATCTTCTACTGAGAAAGTTCTTTAGGGAAATTTTTATTTTTCTGTTCATGTTTTTTCTATTTTTGATGTCTTTACAAATGTCATTGTAAATACTGCTTCTTGTGTCTTTAGGGATTCTCAGCCATCCAGGTCATGGTAGTCCTGAAGGTGCTTCAGACCAATTGCTTCTTAAAAATGCACCTTTGGGGACATATTGCTTCTTGTCTTTTCTGAAATTTTTGTTTCTGAGCTATTTGTCTTTCCTGGCTTTGATTTTTCTTCATGACAATTTCCACTGCTTATTCTGACATTCATTTTGCTTTATTCTATCGCTTGGCCCCCGGTAGTCTCTTTTCATATTTAACCTTAACAATTTATTTGATTTTGTTCCACAGTCCTTTGGTTCCATATCAATGAAGTTCAGAGCAGTTCCTGGCATTCTGTTTGCAAAAGATGGGAATGTAGGATCTTATTGCAGAAACTGGTTGTCGAACCTGCACACACATATTATGTGATCTATTCCACAGTCAGCCCTTGTCTTTGTTGTTATAACCTCTTTGCATCATTAACATAATCAATTTGATTTTTGTATATTCTGTCTCACAACATATGTGCACTTTGGTATCACTTGATTGTTGAAAAATATGTTCACAATGAAGAAATAAATCAGTGAAAACAGATAAGTTGTTTTCATGTTTTATTTCTAGGCTATACAGCTATGTTTTGCTCTGTTCCTTACAATTTCCCACTTTGCTAATTTTCCAAATGGCAAATCTAAGTATCTGAGATTAATAGAAATATTAATGGATGGTGTTGACTGATTTCCTGACCAATATTAGAAAAATGTGATCTCTCCCCCAGGTCAGATATATGTCATCCTGCTTCTTTATTCATTGCATTGTAATGCCAATAACATACAGCTACTTTATCATTTGTTACACTAAATTCTACAATAATCTCATCAAAAATTATTCTGCATTAGGATTTCTGAACTATGTCTTTTTGTCCGTTGTTCCACTGCCAAATCCTCCTCCAATAGGTTAGCCCAGTTTACAGAACCCCACCTTTGTAAGAAATGAGAAAATGAATAACAGTTTCTGGTTTTCCTGACACCGGTTCCTTACCCTATGTAACATTCAAATAGTATCTATTCATAGAGATACTGCAGGTAAAAGCACAGAGATATGTAAACTTTCAAAGTAATCATATGCATATTTACATATTTAACCATTGAGACTTAAACCTTTGGAATTGCATTCTGAATCATCTAATTCTTAATAATTCTGCATATTTTGTCTGTTATAATTACAATTTGGGACTTTATAAGCATTAGTTCCATAGTTGCTCATGCTATATTATGTCCATCCTGTGGAAACTACATTCAAGAGAAAGGTCATTGAGAAGTTAACATGTAATATCCTTTAATTGGTCCAATCATCTTTGACTAGTTTGCACAAATATATAAACTTCACATAGTTTTTAGGCTACAACTTCAAAAACCTGAATGTTTTTTTCCTTTCTGACTCTTATGTTTTAATAACAAAGAATTGAAAAGCATTTTTCTTTTACCTTTTTTTGCTTTTCCATTTCTTTCTTCCTTTTTGAATAATTGACCTTTCTTATGTTACTGAGCAATGGCAGAAGGAATGCATCCCAACTGGAAAAGGCTGATGCAAATTATTTCCATGATTCTGGTTTCCCACCAAAGAGGTCCTCCTGTGAAGAACAAGTGGAGGATAATTATAGATTAGAGATGAGCCAGATCAGCAGCTGTTGCTTATGTTTGTTCTCAGTTGTAAGTGACAGCAGAAGTAAACTTGGCAAAAACACACCTCCCAAAGTGGAAAGATGCGTTCACCCCTGTGCTTGTCAGTCCAGTCCTGTGAAAGCTCCAGGGAGAAATTAGAGCCCTGGTAGACTGCATGTCGAAGCAAAGAGAGGAACAAAGTAACCTGAATGTTTTTATTTGGGGAACACAACAGCCCCACATCATCACCTCTGTATTTGAGTGCCCTAGCCAGAATAAACGGTGAGTGTTTCCAAAATCTTATTGTGTTTCTTCTTGTTTTGGCATCGCTATGAGTGCTTGAAAACTATATCTGATTTCTTAATACATTTCTAACATGGACAATTAATTTAACATTTAATCAATACCCAGACAGTTTACCGCCTCCAAAGATACATAGCAAAGCTTTGTGGAGGTGCATCACTTATAAGCCTCCTTTTGCGTAAACATAGTTGAGGCCTTTCCACAATCATTTCATTTCTTATATGTTAGATTTACTCTGCATGCTTATAGCACTATGGAATTACTCTTTTCCCAATGTCTAGTTGTTTTTAGTAATTTGGGCCTTAGGGAAGAATAATACCTCTAATTATAACTTTCCATATACTTAAAAATATTTAAATATATTTTACTAAGCCCATGGAATAATTTGTGTTAGAACTAGAATCAACACGTGGCTCAGTCCTAATGTTTTTGTTATTTTTAATTCCTTTTTTAACTTTGATTGATTCCCAACCATCATCAAAGGATCATGCCTTCCAGAAATTACCTGCATAAGTAAAATTGCAACTTACATATTTATTAGAAAGAAACTTGTGTACCAGTGTTTCTCAATCTGTGGTCCATGATCTCTGGGAGGGGCACAATGTCATCACAGGGAGTCCACAAAGTCTTGAAGAAATTTTATGATTTAAATCTTGAATTAGGTCTTGGGAGGGGGTCCATGGCCACAGAAGGTATTTAAAGAGCGTCTGTGGTGAAGAAAAGTTGAAAACCACTGATGTATACCATCAATAAAGACAAATACATCTTGTAACTTTGGGTTTTAGTTAGCTTAATCAATGAAAATATTTCAAATTAGCAACAAGTAATTAGATGACTACCCATATTACATACGACAACACTGGGCAGCTCACAAAACAAAAAAATAATTTTAAAGAAAGTTCTCGTTCAACAATTGTACATTGAGACTTGATAATATCTTTTTGCAGTGCCATGATTAGTGGTTGACTAAGGCAATGCACATCCTATCTTTCAGCAGGATTGCTACACAGTTGCAGGATCTGGTATCAATTATAGAATTCACAACCGACATCAACTTTTCTCAACATAGTGACCTCTACATGTATCTAACTTCTGCTTCATTGAAATTATATTAATATATCCAAAGGGTAGCAGGATGGAAAATGAATTACATGACTGTAATTCTAAAAAAGCAACTTAGAAAACTCTAATTTGATGAAATTATACCCATATCCAATAAAGGAGAATAGTTCTTATTCACAGTTGAAATGATGTTCTCTGAGATTGCAGATATTTCATTACCCAAACGAGATAACATCATCAGTGCTATCATAGTATATCCAGTTCAGGAACATTCTCATGACACCTTTCATTGTGAAAGCCATGACGGTTTAGGTTTAAATCAATATTCTCCATGAAATCCATTGGTTACACATTGTGCCTTTTGTCTTCCATTTTTTTCAAAAGCATTTTGGAGAGATGACCGTCACATACTCCAGTAAAGTTGCAAATGCTACCTTCTTTGGATTCCACAGGCTACTCCTCAAATGGAAAGGAAGCATCTACAAACTGCTTTACCGAGAATTTATTCTCTTTGCCTGTCTTTACACAGCGATAAGTATATTGTATAGGTATAACGTTTTTCACATTCTATAATGCTGTCTGCCCCACCCTTGTGGGAGAATGTGTGATACTACATTAAACAAGTGGGACCCGAAATGTTGTAGTGTGGTTCTCTGGAAGATCCTAGTCAGCCGCATTCCTCATCTATCTCTTTCCCCAATTTTCTGTATCTCTTTCCCATTCAGCTAAGTCAGGGCTGTGAAACTCGCGGCCTGCAGGCCGGATGCATCACCCACTAGCCACACCCCCATCCAGTTTAGTGAAGTGGAAGAAGTCCCAATACGTCACATGACGCTGCCATGACAATGCGAGTTTGACACCCCTGAACTAAGTACTCAGGAATGTATGGTATTTCCTAACAGAAATACTTTATTGATTCTTCCTTTAGAACATGGATGTCCAAACTTTTGCCTTACCAGGGCTGCATTAAGTGAAGACAAATTGTCTTGGGCCGCATGTAAAATATATAATATAGTTAATGTATATAAATAAAAAAACTTCCTTTACTTTTTATATTTTTTATCATGTTGTGTGGAGTCGTCTTACTAGTTGTCCAGGGCTGCATGCGGCCTGCAGGTTGGACATGCCTCCTTCAGAAGCTTTTCTTATTGTTTTAATATTTTTTGGTACTTCTGGAGTTCTTGATGTTTCTCCATAACTGCCAATGTTTCTGTCTTATACATCTAAGGTACCATTTTGACTACACAAATACTGGTAATTGGAAAATGAAATTGTTGTTGGTGTATATAATTATATAGATCATAACTATTCAAGAAGGGTTTGTTTTAAAAAGCTGTGTTGAATTTATAGAATTTGTGCAAAAGCACTGCTTTTCAAGCTTGCTTTTTGCCATTCTCAAACGTCTTGTTTAATTTGATGGTTTTGCAATTAAACCAAATAATTTAGTCAATTCACTAAAATGATTGTGTGGAATTTTTGGTTGTATTTAGAATCAAATATATTGTAAAACGCATAGTTACATTTACTAAAATAATATGTTTTAGTATTTTATAATGTTTTCATAAAATGTTAAAATAGTATAATGTTTTATAATTGCATTTTGACAAAAAAAAACAAGTGCCAAGCAATGTCTACCAGTCAGGGAAAAGAATCTTAATTTTATGTCATCTCTCTGTGGAATTGCAGTTTGAAGCAAACTAAATTTGCAAGAATTTATTTTAGAATTGTTTCAAGATTTCCTTAGTAATATAATCCATCATAGTCAGATCTAAGTCTGATGTAGTTTTGCAATCTGTAGCTATTACAACCTCCAGTTGAACTACAGGGGAAATCTCACTGCAGAATCTCTCCAGTGGTGGGTTTCAAATTTTTTTACTACCAGTTCTATGGGCATGGCTTAGTGGGCGTGTCAGGGGAAGGATACTGTAAAATCTCCAGTCAGAGGTGGGATTTGCTGGTTCTCTGAACTACTCAAAATTTCCACTACCGGTTCTCCAGAACGGGTCAGCAGAACCTGCTGAATACCACCTCTGAATCTATGTTTACCTTCTGTTATGTCTAATGTACACTCTAATGCTGAGTGCTCTGGGATGCTTATCTTTGTTCTTAATTTGCATTTATTTAGTCTTTATATCAAAAGTCCCTGTCTTTTTTGTCACAGAGTTTTCCTTTCAGGAAGCCAGAAACGGTACTTTGAGAAATTATCCATTTACTGTGACAAATATGCAGAACAAATTCCAGTCACTTTTGTTCTGGGTAAGCTTATATTCCATTTCATGCAGAGCAGGGGTGGAAACATTTGCAAGGCCACATTATAGAAATGTAAAACCTAAAATAAACTATAGAGTTGTTGCAACCTGTCCTGATCCCGAAGAATTTGAAGTGGTATGCAAATATAAAACACATTGCAAAATTAAATAAAATTCCAATTGAACGCTACCACACAATAAGTTATATTGGCTTAATGTGGTCTTTTTTAAAAAAAATCTGGATGATCAATAAATTTCCTTCCCCACTATATGTGACAATTGGGCCAGTCTTATTTGTGACTGATTAATCCATTTGCTGCAGCTTCTCTCCAATCTTAAAAGTGATTCACACCAGATTTAGGAGATCCTTCCCTATCCTACTGCTCTCCAGATCTCTTGGAGGTACAATTTCCAGGGTAGCCATAATTGGAGAGCATTATATATATAAAGCTTGACTTGGGATTTCATCAATGTATTTGGAGCAGGGAAGGATGAAAAAAAAAGAATCTACTGGCAGATATCAAGAGAATTACTGGAAGAGTATGTATAGAGTTTACTTATGCATAATATTAGAAGATCTTCTATATAACAAGAAATGTGAATCAGGATTTTTGAACTCTCCAGGGTTTTACGTTACTTTGGTGGTGAACCGCTGGTGGAACCAATTTGTAAATCTGCCATGGCCAGACAGAATTATGTTCTTGATCTCCAGTACTGTTCAAGGAAGAGATGAGTATGGCCGATTACTCAGGAGAACTCTAATGCGTTATGTGAATTTAACATCTCTCCTCATCTTTCGATCAGTGAGCACAGCTGTCTACAAAAGATTTCCAACTTTAGAACATGTGGTAGAAGGAGGTACTGTTCACTCATTTTCATTCCTATCTTTGACCTTGGTAAGTCAACATTTCCCAGTGTAACAGATATTTGGGGTAGTGCTTAAATCGAGCTTTTGTAATCACACTGCATCCAAGAATCAAGTAGAGATGAAGCTATTAGTTTTATGTTTTTCTGATTGCTGTAAGCTGCCCATGCTGCTTAACATAGGTGCCCATATAAATATTTTAAATAAATAAATATTGTTAAAATTTAATATAATCTGATATTTTACTACAGGTTTTCCCAATACGGTATTCTCTTTGATTGTAACTTCCATCATCTTTAACCATCGTACCCAATGGGATGATAGAAGATAAAGATATTGGGGAAACCTGCCTTACTTTGTACAATTTCTCATGTGACCAATCCAGAACAAGACTCAGCCTTTTGTGCAACTCTCACTGTATCACAGTACTGTCTGTCACTGGGAGAGAAGACAGAAATTTCAAGTTTCAATGCATATATGTTTCTGCAAACATGAAACATGTTGGGTCAGTGCTATTAATTTAAACGAAGTAAAACAAAGAATAAAAAAAATGTTCCCCAGCTGCTGTGATCAAAAATTCAGACTCTACGAGTACTTCAATTTTATTATTTTATTATTTTGTTCTGTTTTTTTTCAATGGAAAGCTGTTGTATATCTCCTGCATAATGTCTAACTTATCTAATGTCTAACTTATCTACAGAACTCATAAATGTATCTGTGAGTTCTGTAGGACTTAGTCCCAGGTTAATATACGTAAAGTTGTAGCCTCTGGATTCTGCCATTTTTTTTCCAGCACTTAGCTTCATTGTTTAGGAATAATTCACTTCAGTATTCTTATGTCACAATATCATTCTGACATCTGAATTATGAAATTATCAAAAGGAAGTATAATCTTTTTCAAGATAGATGGTCAACCATTTTTGATTCAGCATATCAAAACTCTGGGGGTAAAATAAATTCCATACTAGGGATCAATATAGCAATAGACTGAAAATAAAACTATTGGTGTTATAATACTCCAATACAAATCTTTACAATGTTTCCATCTATAACAGTGTGTATGATTCAGTCACTAATTTTTTAAAAAAAATAAAACAACTGGAGAAAATGTGGAATGGACAGCAGACAAATTCCAAGTGCAAAAACATTAGATATTTGGAATTCTTTGCATAGAAAGAAGGTGACTTAAAGGCCCTGTCACACTGCCCAACGGATGCAAAACGTTTGTAAAAAGGACACAGCGGACGAGAAAAATGTTGTTCCATCCGTTGTTTATCCAGCTTCTCAAAAGGGGCAAACATTTGCATAAGCAGAGCAGATAATTTGGAAAGGAACCCGGACGCGGGAGACGTTAGAGCAGATGGAAGCGGATGCGTAGAGGATGCAGAGCGGATGCAGAGCGGATGCGTAGAGGATGCAGAGCGGATGCATTAGGGATGCAGACGTGAATGCGTTAGAGGTTGGCAGAGCGGGATGCGTAGCGGATGATGCAGATGCGCTAGCTGGCATCCGCTTTCTCCTTTCTCCGGTCCGTTGTACTATGCTGCGCGCCGTTCCACTTTTCTCCCTGCGTTCCCGTTTACCGCTGGAACGGATTTGAGTTGCACGGATGCCAAAGCGGCATGCCTAGCGGATATAGCAGATGCGTAATGGATGCAGAACGGACTTTTGCCCCGCGTATGCCTAGAGGATGCAGAACGGATGCATTGGATACATTTTCGCTCAAAGTTTTTGAGCAGCAGCTCAAAACCTTCTGAGTGGATGAAATGTCAATAGACCGGACTGCTGGACGGGATAGTAGAGGAAGCAAAACGGAGGCAGTGAGTACAGAACGATGCATCGCGTTAACCAATGGATGGCAAGTGTTTTTCTCCGTTTTACATCCTCTTTCCATCCGTTGGTGCAGTGTGACAGGGGCTTTAGGAGGACAAGATTGAAATACCTAAAATCCTGCTTGTCGAGGAGAAAGTAGACAGGGAAAAAAATTTCCCCTTCTGTCAAAAGTTGGACCAAGTTCATCAATGAATCTGATTAGAAGAAACTTCTGAACAGATGAAAGGAAGCTATTGCTTCAAATAATTAATCTGTGAGATTTGGTATCACAAGATGTGATAAATGTGACTGACTTGGATGACATTTATGGAGAAGAGGTCTATTAAGCACTATTAAAATAGACTACCATATATAGTTTTATATACTGGATCCAATATGCTGTAGATAGTTGCAAGGGAATAACCACAGATAATAAGTAGATTTCAGTCTCCTGTGGTTCCAGGTGCCTCTTGTCAGTCAGTATGAAAAATGAAATGCTGGACTAAGTTAAGCCTTGATCTGATCAGCAGGACTGTTCTTATATTCTTTAGTAACAGTTTATCAACAAAGGCCTCAATTCACACACCAGAGACTAATTGTATGGAGGTGAAGAGGGTGGGGTGACAACTGAATTGATCTACAGGATAGTTGTTTTTGCTAAATTAAGCAAAGGTGGTGTTGCTGTAAAATGTTTATGTAACAAGCTATATTGTAGCAGAAAGAATTAAACTGATCCATAGTTCAGACAACCTTTTATGAATAAAAACTCTTTCAAACTATATGAGTTATAATGGGCCAAAAAGATACTAAAACACTGCATGCCATAACATGCATAACAGAAATAGAGAGAGTAAGATATTGTTACTTTTTTTGCAAATAAAATAATGGCTGTGTGGATGTGTACATTGTAAAATTAACATTTATTGTGTTCATCACATGACAAATTACTGTAAAATAGCTTCAGAGTCATTTCTATTGGCCACTGGTAGTCATCTTTGATTTTAGCACTGGATTAAAAATTTGTTCTTTGAAGAAGTGAGTATACATGTTAATACATGGACATGCATAAAATTACATAAAAGGTTTAGGAACATTTTTCCTCTTACTAAATGTAATTTTGCCTGGTTTTAAACTTCTCTTTTGAGGAAACAAAAAGAGGTGATCAAAATATGGCTGCATTTCTTTGTACACAGGTTTTATGACAACTGAGGAAAGGATAATATTTGATGATCTTAAATCACCTCATCTTAAATATTGGATTCCGTTTGTTTGGTTTGGGAATTTGGCAGCCAAAGCAAGACAAGATGGAAGAATCAAAGATAGTGTGGACTTGCAAACACTGATGAATGTAAGTAAGTAGATGCAGTGTACAATTGTGAAAAATATTGGAAAGCCAAAAACAGAATACCTATGTTTTTAAAATTCATCTACTCCATATAAATTGTGTTTCCAATTTCTTATCTCCATTTTTTCACAATCTGAGACTTCCTATTCCTGTACTCCTGTGCAAGGCTGTTTGTAGATAAAAATGACACTGGAGGCAAGAAGAATCTCCCAAAATTGTCCACTTCCCAACCTAAATGTTTTCACTATACTGTGTCTGAAGGCTAGCTCCAAGCTTCAGGAAACACTAGGTAAAATGGCTGCTGATGGCCTCCTGATACTTCAGATGTTTGACTTACCATTTGACAGTTTGTTTGTTTGTTTGTTCTTATATCAGAAACATTTCCAAAACAACGAACAGACTATTACAGCAATGTAAGATTGAGAACAGAAGCCAACTAAAACCCTCTAACATCTTCAGAAACCAAAAGACCCAGTAGCCCAAGAAGAAGAAGAAAGGGAATTATCTACAACATACAGTGTAAGGACTGTAACAACACTCTGTAAGACAAATGGACAGAAGACTAGCAGAGCACATCCCAGAACCTCAACTAGCAGTCAGAAGACATGATGAAAACTCCTTAATTTCACAACACATGGACAAACTTAACCATTGTTTCTACTGGGAAACTGAGCATCCTAGACCAAGCTAAGTCCAAAAATGCTAGAAAATTATTGGAAACTGGCATGCAGACAAATTGGTCATCAACAGGAACATAAACAACTTCTACATACCATTCAAAATAGACAATCAAAAAGCCAAAAAGGAAACAAAAAGACTAGAATATATCCTTTTCAGCAGCCAACATCCAGATAATTAGGACTTTATACCAGACAATCTAGCAGAAACAATACCCTAAATAAAGAACTATCAAGGATAAACTCGCACTCACATTCACAAATATTGTATGTAAGCAAATATTGTATGGAGTAAACTTCACACTTATTTACACAGATATTACCTAGTAGGGTAATGAAACACCTATAATTAAACAACCAAAGTCAGAGAGCACCAAGGAGTCTTCAGTTTAGTATAGCAGTGAAGCAGCAAGCTAGAAATCAGGAGATTATAAATACTAATCCCAATTTTGGCATAAAGCCAGCTGGGTAAGCTTGGCCCAGTGACTCTCAACCCTAGGAAAGGGCAATGGCAAATTATTCCCAAAAAGTTGCTAAGTAAATTGCACGGAACTATTCCAGTCAATCAGCAGAAGCCAACATTGACTGGAAAGCACCAAACAAATGCATCATAGCTTTTGAACATAGACCATAACCTCAGAATTAATTATATTATTTCCTGGAAAGTACCATCATATCTATAATAATTAATACATTGTGATAGTTCTCAACAATACATCAGTTGCTCTACTGGTTTTTATTTTCCTTTAGGAGATGAATCGGTATCGATCATGGTGTAGCCTACTATTTGGTTATGACTGGGTTGGAATTCCTCTTGTGTACACACAGGTACAAAGTGAATACTTATATATTATTAAATATACCTGAGATGCATTGGGCTAGGGTGAAATCTTGAGTGCTGAAAACTTTAAATTCATACATAAATACTTTTATATTCAAGCATTGAAAATATTTCTGTACCTCTCACTCCTCTCATTTAGCTTTCCCTAGTTTGGGGCATTCACGTCTCAATTTCATCATCTCCAGATACAATCTTAATGACTGTAAACGGTAGTGGTGGCTGATCCTAATGAGACACATCTAAAGAAGCACAAATTGATACACCTTGTTTATTTAATGCCAAGTACTATGAAACCAAGGAATAAAAAGCAAACTTCAGAAATAGAAATATTTGTTATTTAATGGACCATCAAGTTTTGTAATTTGTATCTTTAAAATATAGTCTTTTGCATCCCTCCTCAAGTAAGATTTCCCTATATATTTCTTGTTGCCCTCATTGACTAGGAATTCTGGAAATTGTTATACAATACCATAGAGGTACATCAGGCTGGGGAAGGCAGGTCTTTAGATATACTGTATAGAAAATATCCTGCATTCATTGTTATGTTCATAACTTTGTATGAATTTTAACTCTTCTAGGTTGTCACCCTGGCTGTTTATACCTTCTTCTTCACATGCCTTATAGGGCGTCAATTTTTGGATCCTGACCAAAGCATCCCAGGTCATGATTTAGATCTTTACATTCCTATCTTCACATTGTTACAGTTTTTCTTCTATGCAGGATGGCTTAAGGTAAAAAGAGTTGAAATTTTCTGATCGTTTTCTTCAAAACTAGAGACTCATATGAATGAAAGTTTTCTTATATGAACATGAACAAAATTTTGCTAAAATTTTAATATTTTCTGGGAATCTGAGCTAACAATTTACTTAGCACCAATTGTCATGAGGCAAGAAATACTTCACAGTTGTATAATAGTGCTATAAAAATATTTGTGCACATTTTTAAGAGCGAGCAAAACTGTCTAGAATGCTTTTCTGCATAAGAGACCTTGATCTGCATTTAACGTATCTCTTATACATTAACACTAATGATCACATCAAAGTATTTAGCATTTATAACTACAGTGTTAACTACTTTGAGATCAAACACATGCATATTTATAGTACCTTGGTAAACTATCTGTCCATTATCAGAGGTGCAGATATATTTAACTATTTATTCCTATGCCCACTGTCATCCATACAATTTATCAGGTTTATATATAGCCTACTATCAGAACTGCAGAAACTATTCTGATATTCAACTGCATACTATGTGTCTGTACCTGGTCAAGTTTCAAATTTCATAGATAACTTCATTAGACAAAATGGAAAGATTCACAACATTCCAACAAGGAGATCCCCAAAGCACGGATGATAGTGATCACATGTTCATCACCAGGCTTCAAACGGAAGCTATTTATCAACAAAGCTAATTAAAGGGAACTGTTTCCAATTTTTGCTTAATTTTCTTCAAAGAATTGGCTGCTTTTGACTTGGCTTGGTTATATTGTTAAATATACCTGAATGTATATTCAGCCAATGCTCTAACAGTAATACAAATTTCAGACCTCTTGTATGCAAGGTCTCAAAATTAAAGATATCACAGAACATGTAATAGTGAGTTTATCTTTTTTTCTAAGTTGATATCTCTTAAGAAAGGTATTCAAGTGAGGAATTAACTGTCATAATCATTCATTTTGTTTGACTCTCAAAGGCAAAGATTCTGCCTCTTCAGTCGACCCCCAATCTAACAGATTCTATACCTAGTAAAAGTAAATCAGAATTTCAAGGGCCTTGAACAATACTGAACAGAGTTAATGACAAGTGCTTGTTTGCTATCACATAAAGCAAGTAACTGCAAGTAACAGATATAGAATTCCTCATTATCTAATTGATATTATTTCTTGTCAAGCTTAAAATCTGTAAAATTCATAGCTCTTTCTGTATTTTTAAGTAATTTAATAGTATCCACTATAAATGCTATTTTTTATTTTCTATGTGGAGAATATCTCATGGCCATTAAAACATTTCCATTAATCATTCATTACAAAAAATTCTGCAGATTCTAGAGCAAATTATATTTTGTGTGTTTGCTCGTAATGCAATGTTTTTATAATGTTTTGGTAGCATAAATGGATTAACCACATTAGTGTACTATTAAAATGTACTGTTGCAATGAAATCATATCAGAGATAGTGCCAGAATATGTCCATTAGATGGAAGTGGTTTACCTTGCTTTTTTTTATAATTAATGTAAACAAGTCATCAATGCTAGTGTTGTGTACCATTTTCCTCCCTTCACTGCCTCTGGTAATACCTGCTTAACCTATAATGGATTTTTGCTACCTAAGAAAATAATCTTATAATCTTTCTTGTAAAGGAACTTTATTTTCTACTTATGCCTATTTGGAAAAGTAATATGAAATGTATATACATTTCAATCTGATTTTGTTATAGAAGTATTATATAGTACATAGTTCTATGTTGTGGAAAGAATGAAGAAAGAAATATTAAAGTCAGGCAAATAACTTTTATAAGAATATATTTTTGAGACTGTTATTTGAAACAAAATAAAGATATGTCTCACTTGGAAAATAACATGGTGACAAAAAAAATCACCTCTGCATTCCTTAAGTCCATTACATGTGGAAGCCTGTACACTAGGAGTGTCAAAATCTATTTCTTTGAGGCCGCATCAGGGTTGTGTTTGATCTTGGGGTGGGTGGGAGGCAGAGTGGGTGTGGTCAGGTTGTGTGTGGCCAGCATGGCATCACTTGTTTTGGGGGGCAGCCTGGGGCAGCCCGTGGCAGCCCAAGCATTCTGCCAGCAAAAAAGGGCTTCCAAGCTCCATTTTTGGCTGCAACAGCCTCCTGCAACCCTCTGCCAGCGAAAACAAAGCTCAGGCGGGCCACATGCAGCCTTCCTGAGCTCTTTTTTTGCTGGCAGAGGTACCAGGGGTCAGCCCTTCGCTATTTCCAGGGCAGTTCCATGGGCCAGATCTAAGCACCCCATGGGCCGGATCTGCCCCCTGGGCCCTGACACCCCTGCTCGACACTTCCTTCTATTGTGAACTGACAACAAATTAGGTAGGTGACAAAACCAACTCGTCAATATCAGAAAATAAAAGACTAACTGAACTGAGAGAAGAAGAAATAAATGCCCTGAAAATATAAGTAGTCTAACAGATGTAGTATGTCTTTTAGAAAAAGAAAAAAGGTACAGGTAGAGAATCCCACTGCTAACTATCTTACATGTTTTGTACCTAGTAGTTAATAAGTTTGTACAGGCAATAAACCTATGTATGCATAGTTGATTTACAATAATTGATTTGTTTTCACTAAAATTCACGGGCTATATTACAAATTTATTGTGGCAGGCTATACAGCTTAAACAGAATAAAAACTAGTTTCAAGAAAAGTTAGTGTATTAACGGTGTGATAAATAAGGATTGGATATTGAAGAAGGTCATTCTGCTACTATATAACATCCAATGGTGAAAAATAGATCTTTCTGTTCTTCCACTGCTCCAAATCAGTTTCAAAGGACTTTCCAGAACAGATTTAGAGCAAGAACAGCCAAAATTAGAAGAAAAACAAACACTGTGCTTTTACATGAGCTGAAGTTTGCTTGCATAATGTTTTGTGCTATAACTTTTAAAGAATAATACATCAGAGTGTTATTCTAATTTCTACTGTTATTGGTAGCCTACCTTCTGATTTAGCAATGCTGTGGTTATAGTACATTATTATTTATTGTTATTATATCTTGTAAAATAAGAATAATAAAATCATGTTATCTTTCTAAAACACTGTTAAAATCAAGTACATGAAATAAAATAAAATAAAATAAAATAAAATAAAGCTGATAAACTACTCTGAAACCATAATCAAACAAAAAGGCAGCAAATTTTAATGTCCAATAATACACATCTCTGCAATTCATATAACTTATTTCTTATTTAGTCTTAATAAAAAATGCTGCTCCCTTTGATAATTTCCACAAAGTAAGTTTCATCACATCAAAGTCAAGATGTTAAGACATTCTAAATTGAATTTGCCAGTTGAAATGGATATGCTGAATTATTTCAATATAATTAGTACAAAATTGTTGCCTGCTTCAGGGGAACAAAGAATGTAGAAATGTATTTTTCTCTGGATATGTTTTCATCTATATCTCTGGATCACAAAGGACATTTAATATAAGAGTATGTGTATTCTTTTACAAGGAAAACAGTTTTAAAACCAAATTATTTTAAATTGTTGCTTGCCTGCCAATCATATTATATATAGGACAGTGATTTTCTCACATGAAATCCTTTTAATCCTAGCCCTTGTTGTCTGGGATTAGTCTGTAATCCTTTTTGTTGTGGTAGCCAAGTGTCTAAAATAATATGTAATTGTCTTCCGTTGCATTCCTTTCAATCCTGTGAGATTATATGCCACATACCAATGACAGATGATCTGTGCAGTTAGCCAGTACAAAGTTTCTTAGTGTTGTCACACTTGTATATATCTTTCAATCTCATTTAAGAGTGTCCCGTTGTAGGTTAGCCAATACATAAAATAAATAACTTGTTTTCAGGAAGAGGAAATTCAGTGTTTTCCAGATTACAATTTTGTCATGATATTTTTGAGGGCTGTCTGGAGCAAAAGGAATTGAGGAACAAATCTAGCTGTGTACTAATCTAGCTGCTTGATAAAATTTACTATTTACTTAGTTATTATTAGTTTGTTTAATCGTGAAATTAATAAAAAAGATGCAACTAGTTCAACCTCAGTTAAGATATAAGGACAGGATGCCCATTTAGAAGAAAAACATATGGAACAGCAAGGAAAATATGAATAAATAAAAATAATAGACAAAGTCTTCTAAGATTCAAGGTAATGTACAAAGAAAATCAATTAATTGTGTGCTATTAAGTCAGTGTTGACTCTTAACAAATTTATAGATTTTCTCCATGACAATCTCTTTCTAATCTAGTCTTTTGGGCAATTCAACGATTCACGCATTATCACTGTAACCAAGTCAATCCTCCTTCCAGATAGTCTTGCTCTTCCTCTCTTTCTTCCATTGTTACCAGCAAAAGTCCTCCTCGAGAGAGCTGGATTGTTTTCCTTAATGAGCCCAAAGTAGGATAATTTGAGCTTGGTTATTTGTACTTTAAACTCTGGGTTGATTTGTTTTATGATTCATTTGTTTGTTTTTTATCCATGGTATCTCAGGAGTTTTCTCAAACAATAAAGTTCAAAATCATCAGCTTCTTCAAAGCCATACATTCATTTCTATAATGTGTTACAGGGAATACCATTGCCTGTATTATTGTTGGGAAACTGCCAGTTAGACTGGAAGGAGGAGTCAAGCAAGGGCCTAGCCTGGAGTTGTTGTGTGGCAGTATAAGTTTGAAGATCCATGTTCACTCCTAGAGGAAGGCAAGCAACCTGGTGAAATCCTTGTAACATTGGTGATAGACAGTACTGACTTCACATGTGTTTCTGGTTGCTTGCATCTCACAACTATTCTATATTTGTAGAGACACACATCTGAATAAATTTTCAAAGGTATTCATGGATGTTTTACCAAGCCTATATCTATTTCTTGACTGACTTTCCCTTACTTTTTAAAAAAAACAGGTTATTTATATATTTTCCTTAACATACATAAGTGCTTTATGAACAGCGTATTGTCTGGGTTAATTTGCTTACGTAATAGTATATAATATAATAACATATTAAACATAAAACATACATAATAGTGTTTTTCCAATTTCTGATTATTCCCTTTCTTTTGAAAGCTGATCCTAAAAGGCAGAAGCTATCTACCACTTCAATATCTGCATTATCAGTTCTAAGGCTGAGTGTTGCCACTAGTGCCATTAATTTGGTTTTCTTCCTATGTAATTTCAGTCCATTTTTTTCACTGTGCTGCTTGACTTTTATTACTACTATACAGTTTGTAGCTCCTTTGCATTTTCATCTCTCAATGTTGTGTCATCAGAATAGTGCAGATTATTAATATTTCTTTCTGCAATGTTAAAACCACACTCACCTAATTCCAATCCAATTTCCCTTAATATTTATTCAGCATGTAAATTGAATAAATAAGGGGAAAAGATATTGGATAGTCTAGGAAAGTATATCAAATAATACCAATCATAAACAGGAATTCAGCAAACCAATAAAAAAGCCTAGCATATTTTATCTAGATGTAGCATATTTTACCATGGAGGAAGAATATTTAGAAAATCCCACCTATCCAATCACCTTTTGCACCTCATGATTCTACCTCATGCTTCCACTATTTCATTCTAGGCCACCATTTCCCAACTTTCTGAGACTTTTAGGAATTGTAATCACTATGACTGAGTGCCATTCTGCTCATGAAGAATTGACATCCTACATCCTTGATTGCTTCTAATTCATTCTATCAACTGTGTTGTGGAAAGGAAAGAGGATGAAAGGCAGTGTAAGATGAACTCCATAGCCTGCTCTGATTGCCATCCGTTACCAATAAGTATCTTGTGGGAAGGTCCTTTGAATTTTGTTACTTTGTTTTTAAATAAAAGTATTGTTTGGGTGCAATTGAAAGATAATTCAGGAGGATTATAATCCCGAAAAGCAGAAAATAAATAACTGTAATATAAATATGCACATATTTACAGTTTCAGCTGCCCATTTTAATGTTTTGTTCTATTTATTTTTGCTAGGCTGTTCTGAGTGTTCTATCTGGAGAGGAATGCAACATATCCATCTAATAAATAAATACACAAAGCAATAGTCTCTTGAAAAACCAATGGTTAATGCTACAAATATGGCATATCCATAAATATCTCACCACACAATGTACTGTTTTTATTCTATGTGAATTTCTCCTTGATGTTGCCAAAGAACTATTCATATCTGCAATGGTTAGATGTGTTTGTAAATCAGCTTTGGATAAAATGTAACTATGCTCAAAATATCCAACTCTAATTACAGGTTGCTGAGCAACTTATCAACCCATTTGGTGAAGATGATGATGATTTTGAAACAAATTGGTGCATAGATAGGAATCTCCAGGTAACACCCTTTTGCTTCAGCTGATTACTATTTTTTGCTGTCTTGAAACATCATAAATTTATGCAATTGCTTATAAGAAATAGCACAAGTGTTGTCTTCTGCTTCCACCTTTATAAATATTTTCCAGATTAAAGTAAAATTATTTATAGTTCAGTTTTCATATACAGTACTCATTTTGCAAGCTGCTGAAGCTTCCTCACTGTTAATTCTGTTTTTCATTTACATTTCAATTCCTGCTTAGACTACTTTCTTGCATTACTATCAAGGGGTCTACAAACACTGTCTTCTCATGTGCAACTGCAACTAATGCTACAATGTGGATCAAGGCATTCAAGATATATTGCTGGGTGTTGTCCAGTAGAGTAAGATGGCAAGGTTGCTGAAGCAATAATGGAGCTGTTAAGCAAGAAGTTTGAGCATATCTCAAACTTTTTGTGTGCATAAGTACACCATCGTGCCTGAGAAAGAAATGTTCCAGCAACATTAAAACATAATGAAAGAGCCATTCCAAATTATACTTAAGGATTTTTCCCCCTCTTTTGAGGATTTCTGTTCCTGAGAGTTTTAAATTATGCTGGTGGGAATAGTTGGAATGTATTAGATTTGGTGACCTTTAGACATCTCAGGTAGAATGTCTTATATCAGGAACACATGACATAAGCTGACTCTTTAATAATATGCATTAGGTCTTGCAACAGGATCCTCCCCTTCTGAAATAGTCTGATTTTTGTTCTAATTTGATTCATTCTGATTGCAGGGAAGGCTATAGCAAGGCTGTCTCACACAGTTACTGGATATCCAAGATCTAAAAAGCATCCTCTAAAATTCATTTCCTCTTAAATGGTTACCACATTTCAAACTCTCCTTTTGGCCCAGAAAAGTGCTGCTGCTTTCAATAAAAATGATATGGTTGTGTTGTGCAGTTCTCTGGATTGTGACATATATTTGAGATGTTTAAAACTATGTGACAAGTATTCTACTTCTTATAGGTTTCACTATTGGCTGTTGATGAAATGCACATGAATTTACCAAGAATGAAAAAAGACATTTACTGGAATGATTCTTCTGCTCGTCCACCATATACATTAGCAGCTGCAGATTCCTGCATTCCATCGTTTCTTGGATCAACTATTGAAATGGGGTATGCAAATCTTCATTGTCTTATCCTTCTTTTTCATATAAAAATATATTGTATCATTAGCAACCTCTTGTCATTTAAAAAAAAAAAGTTAGATAAACAGGNTATCATTAGCAACCTCTTGTCATTTAAAAAAAAAAAGTTAGATAAACAGGACCTTTCCTTACCTCTCATGTTCATCTAAAATTATATTCCCCCTAACATGACCATTAAAAGTCTGCTAATAAGGAACATTTTTTAGTAATAAAAGATTGTATTTTCTTCCGTCAGTTGAATAAATGTTTTCTTGGACCTAGTTAAGAGTTATATTTTGCTTGATCTTAACTTTTAGTTGAATTTTTATTATTTTAATTGTGTGATGTGAACCCTGATATGAATACATGACATTGTCAGCCTTCAAGACAGGAGATTTTGGCCATTCTTTCTTTCTCACCCTGGCCTGTTTCAGAAATTTGTTGTGGAGATAAAATGGATGGGCCTACCCTTCACTGAACTGGAGGAAGAGTAGACAGATTAGACAAATTGAAACTTTTTTTTTGGACTTATCGGAACTCACTAATTAAAACCATGAACAGCATTTACCGGTGGTATTCTACAGGTTTGGCCTGGCTCTGCCAAGTCCGTAGTGCTCTGAGCAGTGGAGACCAAACCGGTTCCCTCCAATGCTCTGTTGCTGGACCAACCCACCCACCCTTCCTCCCATACTAACCTTTATTCCCTGCTTTTGAAGCGCAGCTGCTTTGCATAGCACAGCAGATTGCTGCACGGCAGCTGCTGAAGCAACAGGGAAAGTGCAGGATTGCAGGAAATAAGTCAGCAAGCTTCTGCGCCTGCACAAAGTGTGCATTTGGCATGTGTGTATACACAAAGTGTGTGCACATGCGCAAAGCGCACCCACCAAGCCATGCCCACCAAACTGGTGGTAAAAATAGTTTTACCACTGATTTAAAAAGATTATTTTAAATCAAAGGTACATTTCAGTGCTATTTGGAATTCTCAGGTGAAATCCAACAAGCTCTCCTGAACATTTTAGAAAGATACAGCAATAGGATTGGGAATCCAAATTTAATTAATCAAGGTGGAAATGCATGTCATAAAATTCACTCTAAATCTTCTTTCAGTCATTAAAAATTGACTATAAAATAATTCATAAATTCATATAATACAGGATATAATATAAATATATGGATTTCATCTAGAGTTCACCAGCATACAATTATTATTAAGAATATCAGAAGTTAAAGTTCAGATGGCTGGAAGAAATGCAATTGGGGGAGGCTATTCATGATTTTCGGGGCGGAGGGCTATTGAATATAAACAAGATTTTTCTCTCCCTGATAAAAAAATATTCATATAATCCCAGATTTTTATTTTAAGGGCAGGTTTTGTTGGTTTACTTTTCTGCTTTGTATTTTTTTATTCTGATGTTTTATTTCATTGATCAATAACTGATAACACCTTTTTCAGAAAAAAAGTTATATATATACATATACATACATACATACATATATAGATATACATATACACATACACACACACACACACACACACATATATATATATATATAATTTGTTTTTTTAAGTTTTCGCGGGTACTTACATGTGTGCTGTTCATCTTCCTTCGGGTATTATCCCACGTCATTGTAGTGCTTTTAAAGTTGTAGCAACGTTTCAGCAGAATCTCATCTGCCATCATCAGGCTTCTGTATTGAGTTTGTATGTGTTGTGTTCGTCTCCACAGACAAACTCAATACAGAAGCCTGATGATGGCAGATGAGATTCCGCTGAAACGTTGCTACAACTTTAAAAGCACAACTACAATGATGTGGGAAAATACTCAAACAAAGCTGAACAGCATACACACACCACATACACACACACACATAAATATATATATATTTATACATACATACATATATATTATATATATATATATATAATATTTTATTTAATAAAATAATGGCATAGCCTATGGAGCAATGGGCTGGCCTAGAAACCAGGAGGCTTCTAGGCTTTCCTTAGGCATGAAAGGCAGCTGAATGAATGGGCCAGTCAATCATGGTGAGGCCAACTCACCTCGCAGGGTTGTTATTGTGGGAAAAACTAGGAAGAAAGTTTATTCAGTATGTTTCCTGCTTTGAGTTGTATATTGAGAAGCTGGGAATAATAACAATAAAAACTGTTCTGCTTATTATTCTCTGGATGGTATAAAGCAGACAGAGTATCTCCACAAAACATCCATAACAAAGTCTTTTTGATTGATTCATCAGGTATCCTCATAACACATTTGTGACAAAGTTCTTCTTAATGTCCAATCCTTTGCATATCTGTCTTGTAGTGTAAAAAGATAAAAAGATCTCAACCCCATGATGATTGAAGCAGCCGCATGGAATGGTGGTTTCAGGCAAGAGTGGGAGAGCCTCCCCCAACCAACAAGGGTCAAAAAAGTGACCACTCTGGATTACAGATATGACATGGACTACATTTCCCAGGATACCTTTAACTACATTTTCCATGATGCATTCCCTTAAGGGGACAGCTCACAATTCCTAAGTAACTATCCCAAATCCCATTAACTCTAAACTGTCTGGACAGCACGCTCCCTGCCTGGAACTGTAAATTCCATTATTAAGAGAAGAAAAAAAATCAACTATAAACTAAGATAAGCAGTAAACAGGAATACTAACTGAATAGCCGATAACTATATAACTAAAATAAACAGTTAGCTATATAACTAAGAGAAACAGAAAAGCATCAAACAATTTTAATAATTGGAATGGTACTCTTGCTTCCACGGTGTCAAAGGGCGTCGGGAAGCTGTTGGAAAGGGTGTTGTGGAGGCATATGCCTGTGTAAAGCGTCTTAATGGACATCTGGTGGTTGCTGGTGACCGTTTAAGGTGGAATAGCATTCTTGTTTTCAATTGTGCTGAAGGGCATTGGAAGGCTGTCGGAATGGATGGTGCCAAAGCATTTGCCTGGGTTGGGGCCTGCATCCGATTGACACTGACAATTCCTGAGATTCCCCAACCCAGGTCTGGCTTGAAGGCAAAGGGTGAGAATCTCGGGCCTCTGACTACTTCAGTGTGCGCTAAGGTGTCGGGGCATCAAATCCCAGCAAGAGCAAAATCTTGGCTTCAGGATCTAGGGCAGGAAATAGATGAGCCATATGCTTCAGGTTGCTGTAGCTACCTCTGGTGTTGCAATTGCAGCTGCGGTCATCTGGTATCATTCCATTCCAGCATGGGTGGCCAGTAGAACTTGGGAACTGCCATCTAATGATCTATATGAGAGTCTAGTAGTTCCTCCCTGTCTTCCTCATCTAATGAGCGATGTAAAATACGAATTCGTGATCGGTTATCCTTCAGCCCCGTTAGTTCAGCGACCAGTGTATATCGATAGAATGTTGAGTATGCTAGTCGGAAGCAATCCCGATAAACGTTGCAGCGCCACACAGTCAAGTTGTCAAAGCATACGCATATCGCCTAATGAGGCGATTGTGAGTAGCGTGTACAGGGCCAGCAATTACTGTTACGTAGACGGTATAGTAATTGTGCTGTTCACTACCTCTCCGCTTTAGTGGCAGTAGTATGCAAGTGAAATCTCACACGTCATTCGTCCTTTAAATCCGATGCCAGAGATAATATGGCCCTTGATCATTATCTCAGACGTGCTGAGCCTGACAAGCAGTCAATCGCCATTAGATCAATTTGCGACCATCGCATCTTTTTTACGTGCGTCTTTGGAGTGGGTGCACGTCAATATCGTGAAGGTTTACTTCTTCCTTCTGAACATCAAAGGAGGTCGAAGAATGTGGACCTTGGCTAGTGAGCGGATCGCTCTGAGGGTCCAGTATTACATACATCTTCGCTTACTTCTTCTAGATCGTCCTTCTGGGTTAGACTTTTGCTAAGCAGATCTGACGACACACCGTGAGGGCCTGATGTGCCATTGCACACCGCTGTGCAATTGACACCGCTGACTCTGGGTGTTGCTTCTGTAAGCACATTGAGGCTCCTTGTTTTAAGAGAGGGCTATGAGATGTCCTGCAGTGGTGGATCGGCATCTGGATGAAGTGTACGGTCAGGTGGGTGTCACTTTAGAAAATATGACATTGCACTTTGGCTGTGCAGTATTTGGGCGAGTAGTTGGATTTGCCAACATTTGTTGCAGAATTGGAGATCTTTTATCAACTCTTTCCTTCTGAAAAGGGATTTTGCTGCAACCCCTGACACCTATTCAGCGAATGTTGAGTGTTGTGCAAAGGACAAAAACTGGTTTCTCTTTGGAGTAGGAGATCTGAATTGGGTTGGTATCTGATGAGTTCTTCCCAACTGTGTATATGGATGAGGAGTCAATCTCGGTTTTATGGACAGCCAGAAGGGTCTTTCCCTGTAGGGTTTATAGCGCCTGTGGACAATGTATGGTTGATGTTGTATCTTTGTTCATTGGAAGGACTAACAGCACTGAGTACGCGGGCCCAGGAGGAGTTGCACACTGCTGCCTGGTGGGCCACAAATTCTTCGAGAATGGTAAAGGGTATAAAGTTGTGGCGAACCTCGGCCATGAAGGCATCAGACAACTGGAACCCTGTTCAATTAGAACCTGCAGGAGTTTTCAAATGATTTTGTTTTGCATGTCATCTTGGTCAAGACAAAGCGAGTCCCCGGTAACTTGGGATCCGTTGTGCTGCTTTCAGTTGTTATGGAGTATATTAGAGAGTTCTGCATCAAGTGAGGCTTGCTGATAGGAATTTTAGGAAATCTGTGGAGGCTATGCAGGAGGGTTGATTGTACGTCTGAGGTAGCACCATACAGTTCGTCGAGTCTTTGCCATGATAACCGTAGGCAGCAATCTGGGTCATTCTAAGTGGGAGGCATAAAGTTGCCTTTGCAGCTCTGCAGAATGCGGCCCTTCTTCAATCAGATTTCAGGCATGCAGCCTAATATGGGGCACAGGAAAACTTTTTCTCCCTGGAGATATGCACCACCTGGCTCATCAGAGAATTTTTATCACCATTAGCGGCAAATCTAGCTTTCTCTGCTTTACTGCCAACTTTCTCAGCAGTCTGCATTCATCTGTAGAGTTGATTGGAGAGGGCATAGACATAGGAGGTCTCCCTTGGATTTGTAGGGTAGGCTCGAGTTGATGTCAACAATGGGTTGTAGCGTTCCTCCAATGCTTATGGAGGATGTCGATTCTGCCATTCCAGAGCGATGGTGGAATAGGGCGGCCACTGTTACTTGTCAGTACCTGTCAGCTCGAGTGGTGCTGGTGGTTGTGGCAGGAAGACTGCTTCATGTGGATTGAGGTGTGGCAATAGTCTTGGTTGCATGTCTACTTTGTTGAGAAGTTTGTTGGTGATCACTGGTGGGCTAAAAAGGCTTGGCCATTCAGATCGTGAGACGTTGGGCAGGGTTGCTGATTCTGGGAAGACTTTGGGGATAACAACATCAGTTGGGGAAGGTTTGCTGTTGTGTGAGAAGTGAATCTCGTATTCTGGTTGTACAATGTTGGTTGCCTAACGACGTTTAGAGGCTGTGGTTGAGATTCATCCCTGTGCTTCCTTGGTTGTGGGGTCTTACGGTATCAGAAGGCAGTTCAACTTGTTCGTTTTGAAGTGTAGTGCTGCTCATCCACGTTGGCCTTTGACCCATGTATCTGGGCTCTCTTCTCCGACTCTCAAGATCGAAGGTGAGGGAGGCAGTGTTGGCTGCCTTCTGCCATGCTGTAGCCTGTGCTGTTTTCACTGCTGTCTTCTTTGTCTAATCGAGTAACTCCCACTTGGGCCTGAGTTTTGGCTATTTCTGCCTGTTGTTTGGCCATTTCTGCTTGTTGATTGGCCATTTCAGCCTTCTGCCGTATCACCTCTGTTGTAATACTTAAATCTGTCTCTGCTGCTGCAGCTTCAACTTGGGCTTCTGCAGCTCGTTCGGCGTAACTTGCTGCTTTGGAGGCCTTAGGTGCGCCGCTACGATGGGAGGATGCCCTGGAAGGATGATGAGAGCCGGCAGCAGAGAATTGGTGTGAGACACTGGAACCTGCTTGTGATCTCAGCGGTTTGGGATGGAGGGAGGAGGCTTTCTTTGGGTGGTGGGAAGAAGCTGCTTGTGACTGAAGACCTATGTCAGATGTGGACCCTTGCCCTTTGTTCCTTTTGAAGTGCATTGAGGATCGCAGTCTGGATCACGTTGTCTTCACATTCTTTGTTCCCTTCTTTGAAGCAATGAATGTGTTCCTGGAACTCTGGGTCTCCCATGTTCGACTGTATGTATTTAAGCTTATTTTCACTGTCTCTCCACCGTGCGAGGTGCTCCTCTACCTCCTGCATCAGGAAGAGGCTCTTGAGGGGCAACTTGCTTTTGGGCATGTCACAGATCTTGGACAGCTCCATCCATGCATCTGCATAACGGCGATACTGCCTTTTCCAATCCTCTTTGAAGCATGCCACCATGGGTGAGGTAAGCTTCCTATGCTGTCTGAGGTTGGAAGCTTTCTGAGGTATCGTGCTTCTCTAGAGGGTTGGACAGAGTAAGGGAGCCTCCCCCAACCCAACAATGGTCAATAAAGTGACCAATCAGGATTACAAATGTGATCACATGGCATGGACTACATTTCCCAGGATAACTTTAACTACATTTACCATGATGCATTCCCTGAAGGAGACAGCTCACAATTCCTAAGTAACTATCCCAAATCCCATTAACGTTAAACTGTCTGGACAGCACACAAACAATAATAAATAATTGGTTGATTGCAGATCTAATAATATGATTATAGTATTTAAACTATTTTTTGTATTTATACTACTACTTAAGGAATTATTTGTAATAATAGGTAAAATTCAAATAGAATTTGCAAAAAATTAGGACCTGCATTTTGTCTATTAGTCATCCAGCCATGTCTCTTCAGAGAAAATCCACTGCATTCCCCTTTCTGAGATTGTCTGAGGACTAAAGGTTCCATTTGTCCTTATAGAGTTTTTTCCTTTGTCAATGGTAAAGGTCAAGGTTCTCCCAAAAAGTACATCTGCAAATATACTTTACATTTTATGGATAGTTTTGTGCAGCCTAGGTCTGCAAACTCAGAGAGGCAGTTTGCTCTTAATACATAAAATGAATGTTGCATGTTTTTTCTTGCAGCCTGGCAGACAGTCAGTTCTTCCATGCAGAAAACTGGCTCCGGGATGATGATAGAGCTAGAAGGCAGCATTCGGTGCTGCGAAAAGTGAAACGCTTTCTGAGTGTCCGAGAAGTCTCCCCTTCACCCAGCAGGAGGACCTATCAACGACAATCCAGTGAAAGCTCAATTTTTTTCCCATCACATGATATGCATCATATTGATAATCTTCTGGAAATGCACTCTAGAGGGAGACACTTTCCTTTAAATGGCAGGAAAACGTATAACTGGTCTGATAAGAATGGAAAGATGCATGGAAGTACGGAACTTAGAATTATTCGAGAAAGCAGCAAGAATGATGCTCTAGAGACTTCCAATCAATCCAAAGTGGATGAGAGAATTAGCAAAGTAGACTCACTATCTGCCAAAACTGAGAGCAAAGAAACCAGAATGGATTCAAACAAGGTCTCCCATGCCATGACAGGAAAAGATTTGGGCAGTCAAAGTGAGTCAGAGACAGATTCTGAAGGAATTGTGCTGACCCATTGTGGAACACCCAAAAGTAATGCAGATTTGTTGGTAACACCTTCAGAAACAGAACCTCCTCATGTGGAATCCAAACAACAGGATCCATCTTTGGGTATGCCAAAAGGAAATAAATCATCCTCATCTCAAACATCAACTGTCAATATGACAGATAATCAAAGGTGGAGATTTCCAGATGTTCTTGCTCAACATGAAGTGCTCAGTACCAAAGAATTGGCAACTTCCTCTGGAAAAAACAATTTAAGTCCAGATACCATACCTACACCTAGTCCTATTTCTCCAAATACATTTGACATATGTTACTTACTAGCGCAACCAGATACTAAAGAAACCGATATTCTTCATATAGCAGAGTTTAACAGTGACTCTACTAAAGATCACCTTTGACAAATAGAGTGTTATGGACTATAGTTTTATTATAAACTTCTGGCACACAGAATGTTAATTTCCCTTGGAGAAACAAAGCTTGGCAGCCTGCATAATGTCTATCCTACTGTGTATTTTCAGTGCTTTTATTTTGATAAAAACAATTTTAAAATGTTTGAACTTACCTTTATATTTAGACAGATGGAAATGCAAATCAAACAAGGTTAAGATATAGTGGAGTAAATATTAAAAGAAGTAGGAAAAAGAGGATAGCAAACTTCAAGAAACTGGCATCATTTCTCTTTGCAACAACCTAATTCATTTGGCACTAAATTCTGAGTATTTATCAGTGAAAATTATCTCTAAAGCTAATCCTTGCTTGATGTTGCTCAAATAAAGGCATGACAACTTGAATTTTGACTTCTATGTGAGTAAAGATGCTCAGAATAGAGTGCCTGAAATGCTTTGAACTGCAGAAACATATCAGATAATAAAAAACTATGACGTTCCCTCAGGACAGGTATGAAATAGACAGTAATTTCTATTGAAGTATAAAAATAAGACTAAGAACTAGAGTCCTTGTAATAGAAGCTTTATGACCAGATAACAGGTGGACAAAGAGTACAGATTTCATACCCATTCTTACTTGAAGTTTTTCCCCTACATAAAGACATTTTGGGCTTTCTTGTCTTAGAGAAAGGCAATTTGCATGTTTACATTCCTTGCACTGCTGTGCTGAGAAACTCCTGGAGAATATCCTGTTTCTTATAAAACTCTTGTAATTAAAGTTTGAAATTCTACTTTTGTGTCCTTAATATTAAAAGACTGAAAAGAGGTAAATGTAGCAATGACTTTTTAAAATATTGGCATACTGCCAAAATATCTCCAAAATTGTTGCTTGTAGGAGGATATTCTGAAATTGTAATGACATCTCAAAGAAATGCATGTCGTAGCTTCATTCATCTTTTGTATTGAAGGATGGGGTATAAGATGGGCATTTAAGAAAAGCAAAAAGGAAAGTTCACTATTACCTTCAGGACCCCATCAGCAAAAAGGGACTAGTTTCATTCTACTGCCTGAGAGAATTTTTGGAATTCAGCTGCCTACATTGGAACAGAATCCACAATTTAGTGCTAAGCAGGATTTGGGTTTTCCAGCAGGTATAAACAAAATGGTCAAATTAACTTGAAACAAAATGACTTGGAAAGTTATTTGCTTAATCAACTTTATTTGTATATCTGAAAGTTCAAAACAGATTGAACAAAAGGGGGAAATTGAGGAGAAATGATATCTCTGAACACATCTGGCTTATGAAAACATCTGGCTTATGAAAACATCTGGCTTATGAAACAATATCTCAGAGCACATCTGGCTTATGAAAAATAATGACTGAATAGTGGCTGATTTGGGATGTAGGATTCTGAGGAATAAATCTTATATCAATTTTGGCAATTCTTTTTCTGCAATTCTATTTTTAAGGCTTCTTAACTACAATATTTTATTTTTTACCAAAAACAAGTGTCTCTGATTTTAATGAAACAAATTTACCTGTAAATATGTACTGAGTAGCAGTCTCAAATATCCTGCCTATCTTTAGGGCAGACAAGGGAAATCTTATCTAGCCACAAACCCAGCTAACTATACCAGTGTCTGAGTCTACAGTGAGAAAATGCCTCTTCTCTCTGCTGAAGATCTGCCTTCTTTGTTGGCAATGAGGTGGGAAATGGAAAAGAATCTAACAAAACAAGGGAAGAAACTCCATGGGCCAAATCAGGCCTGTCAGACAATATTCCTTTACTCAGGGTTGGGGAATGATGGCTCTTTTACGACTTGTGGACTTCAACTCCCAGAATTCCTGAGCCAGCCATCATTCCCCTCCTCTGCTTTACATCAACTGTAACATAATTACTCCAGATAAGTAATTTTTCACGTACCAGTTGGGCAGTAATAATTGAATCCACAGAATAACAATAACTTTTGCCTTAGAACAAAAGTTTGTTTCTCATCTAAGTATACTGTATATAGGATTGAAAGCTAAGACTACCATACTATCTTTTGCACACAAAAATGAACATACATCATGATCCAAGTAAATGTAAATTAGCTCAGCCAAATGGCTCAGCTCTATGACTTTTGAAGACTTTTTTCAGCTATTTCTAATATGGCTACCTGATAGATATTAGGGTTTCAATCATAAATAGTTCTCCGATAATTGGAGAAATAGTTTTCCAACCTGTTAACCTTGCCACATCTGACAGTCAGTAGGTTGGAAGAAGTTGCTACATCTCCATTATGACCACAGAAGGATCAGAATCAGGCTCTAAAAGTCGTCTCCCAATAGTTAAATCCTTTTACACCTTCTTCTCCCCATTCTGTCTCCACATATCAAAAGAAATTCTTGTTCATTGTGTGAAAGGCAAAATTATCACTATTATCTCTACCTATGGTGCTTTACTATTTCTGTTGATTTCTTCTCTTTCCTTTATGAGCTAATTTAGCAAAGCCAATTCTATCATGTCCACGATCAAAAACAGTGTAAAAACCAGACATAAATACATCTCCTAGAATCCACAATGGTTCTTCATTAAAGATTAGATCCAGCGATTGGAAACCACTTAAACAGAAGGCCTCATATCTGCTGTCTTCCTGCCAAAGAGAAACAAAGACTGCCATTATGTAACATGTGCGGGACCTGAAAAAGAGGGCTACGGTGATGAGAAAATTTGCTGGTCCCTTTAAATGCAATGAAATTATTAAGAAGAGAGTGGGTAGTTAAGAGAAGAGATGATAATGCATTTCCTTTAATGTATGATTACCTTGTAGGATTAGGGATATTAGAATGCAAATTATCTGGAATTTTCCATTTTTGAACCAATACATTTAGTAAAAATCATTTATATTCAAATTTCATATTTTCTGATTTTAAAATACAGCTCATCAACAATTTTGAAAACTTGTTCACGTTAATTCAACATTTGTACAATATGCATATGGACTCATGGACTCCCTCCCTCCCTTTTTTCTTTCCTTCCTTCCCCCCCCCCCATCCTTCATCTTGTCTGTCTTTTTTTTCTGCCTTTAAATTAGTCTTGACTCCTGGTGGCTTGCCTGGACTAGTCCCTACAATTTTCTTGGCAAGGTTTTTTAGAAGTGGTTTGCTATTGCCACCATCCTAGGGCTTAGAGATAATAACTTGCCCCAGGTCACTCAGCTAGTTTTATGATGAAGGTGGGACTGGAACTCAATCTTAGCACACTTGGCAAAATTGCAAAAAAAAAAAAAAATCAAGTCCACTGAATCTTATGGTTGTGTTTGATCTATGTACTATAATTTCACCCCCTCTTTTTTAATGCCTTAAAGTCAGTCTTGACTCCTGGCAACTACTTGCACAAGCCGCTGAAGGCTTTTTTGCAAGGTTTTTTAGAAGTGATTTGCCATTTTCTGATTTCTAGGGCTGAGAGATGACCCAAGGTCACCCAGCTGGCTCTGTGATGGGATTAGAACTCATAGGCTTCTAGTTTCTCATCTGATGCCTCCCTCTGACCATAGTTGCCAAACTTGGTGGCCTGATTTCCCCATTGAAACATTAGCAGATTAAGTCCTAAAATATACTTGAGTTTTAAAATAATAATAAAAGTCTCAGAACTGCCCAAAATCCAGAAAAAGCAGAAAATCCTGATACCACCCACATTGGAAGCAAGACTTCTTCCACTGTGGTCCTTACTCCCCCAAAACCTTAAATGTAATCATGAGTTGCCAAGAGACAGCCTATCTTGTGAAGAAAGGATGCCATTCAGGCAACATCTGACACATAGCTAATTCTATCAAGTAAGGTAATCAGTGTGTGCCTCTCCGGATGTTCCCAGTGGCCATGTTGGCTGAAGCTGCTTGAGATTCTGGTTCAGCTATACCTGGAGAAGAGATACCAACTGCTCTTTTCTACCTCTCCTGGAAGCCAGTTGAGGTACACTGGATAGGCCCATTAAACTTTTGCAACCAACTTCGCAGCATGGATACTTGCTCTTGGATTACCTTCACATCAGTATGATCTAATCATTGTCTCTTTGTTTGGCCTCTTTCATCCTTTGAATGAGAATCTGTCAGTAGATGGATACAACTATGTATCTGGTCATGTGTATCTGCCTGTGTCTATGTATCTGCCTGTGTCTGCACTGAATCTGAGCTGAACTAATGCCTAACAATTGTATGGTTTCATGAAAGGCCAGCTTAACATAAGTATTAATCTATGGTATAATTACATATGAATAGAACAGATTAATGGAAATTCTACCACTCAAATCTTGAGGCAATTGGACAAGACAGCTGGAGCATGAGGCCTCTTCTTTAGACTGAGGGCAAAAGGATCCATTTGTTCCAAATATTACTGTCACCTACCTAAGGATGATTACCTCCAGAGTTCATCCTATGTACAGTCTCATCACCAAATGAGAAAATGTATTTACTGAAGGAGAAAATAAACTTAAAGTACGATATTCTAACTGCAAATAGGAACTGATACATAGAAGATAAGGATCAATATATAAAAAGTTATTTGAGCTGAGTTCTAAACCCTTCCAAAATAATATTCTGTGTCAAAAATAATGCGTATGAAAATCTGCACTTATGCCCATTGTGTGGTGCTAGAAAATATATTCATTATTTATTTGTTTAGCATATGGCATATCATACATGGACTATCAATATGTATCAACATTTCAACTAGATGAGTAGACTCCAATAAAATATGTTTAAAAGATCTACATCTAGGACATCTAACCATAGAAGCACAGCATCATTTATATTAAAAATTATTAAGTGATAATTAAATGAGCATTATTAAAGCTTGGATACATACCTTAATTATATATTGCTTTGGTGTTAATGTGAATTCTTTCTGCCTAATGGTAAAGCTTATTGAGGGCAGACTAGAAAGTCTCCTGCAATCCACAAGAAACTGTAACACAAATCAAAACATTCCTTGATTTAAAATTTTGGTCACCATTTATACTAACTTGTTCCAGATAATTCCTGATATCTAATGATTCATTGTATTTCAATATGGAAGTTTCATGTTTAACAATTAATTATAACAGCAAATGCTAAGATCTGCCTTCCACAGTATAAGCCAAAGAACTGATATAGTAGCTTACTAAACACAGCATGAAGAGTTACTGAAACTAGTAAAGAGGCAATATTTTATCATAAGAATGTAATCTTCCCAATTGCTTTCTTTCTGGTACAGGTGGACATGTAACAGCTGATGAGCACAAGAAAGTGACAAGGTTGGATAGATCTATGCTACATTCTCTGACAAGAAGCTAAAGACGCTATTGGCATAAAGTTAAACTGTCCATAAATAACAGAGAACAGGCAAAGAAAGAAATAGGGCCATACAAATCTTTGAAAGGGTAGGTAATGAACAAAGGGGAATTTTTTGAATCATTAAAATGTTCATATTGTTTGCAAGATTGACACACTTTTGACACTGATGAACTGTCACACGAGGTAGTTTGCATTGTGTGGGCCTGTGTGCCAAGCAATTTCTTTTAAAGCTATTAAAACAGCCATGTAAGCTTTAAAAGATGTCACTCTTTTAATGATTCAAAATAAGGTCTTACATATACATTGTGAAACACCATTCTTGGAAGTGTGCACAGCTGCCCACTAGCCATATAAGTAATATCAGCACTAATAGAAACAAGCATTATCAAGCCAGTCAAAGTGGACAATCAATATAGGGGATGATGTACAAAACCAGTTGTCAAAATGGAAGTTTTAAGAGGGGAGAGAGTCTAATTCTGAAGCTACACAAAAAAATTTATAACTTGAGCAGTTCTTTACCACTTACAAAGCCGGTGAATGTGTAAAAGATATTTAAAATGTTGGTCATGAAAGTTGCTTAAATGTACTACATTAGATTCAATTATCCTAGTCATAAAAAGACTTCACAGTGGCATCTAAACACAATTATAGTCCTCAACTATATCACTATAGTAGAACCTTTGGTCATGACCATAATACATAACTTTGGTCACAACCCAATTTAGTCATGACTAGAACCTAATTTTGGAAATTTGGTGCTTACCAAAAAATGGTGCCAAAGGGGAAATCGGCTGTGAAAAAAAATGAATTTTTTTGGTCGGAACCTGATTTGGTCGTAGTCAGAAGCATTTGTGACCAGAGGTTCTACTGTATCTCACAACTCATAATCATAAAAGGACAACAGATGGAAGCAAAAGGTCATAGAAACTTTTCAAAAGCAATTCACATGAATTAGGTCAACTTAATTAAACAGAAGTATAATATTTCATCTCAAACAACTTATATCCTACCACAGGACAAATGCCTCCCAAATGGTGGTATGCTTATTTACCACAAGGAAAATAAGCTATGGATTGTTTCCCATTCTACCAAATGTCACCAGCTAGTGGGAAAACATCCAGGCTTTGCACAAACTTTATTGGGAACTAATTGTTGACCTTCCAGCATCTGTCAGTAAGTCTAAAAAACAGATTGAACAGTAAAGAGGAAGAGATCCAGCTTCACTGCGTGAAAAAATATGCAGGGAGGAAATAGCTGAAAAGAGCTGCAGAGCACATGAAGTGAAGCAGGATCTCCTCCTTTTTACTGTTCAATCTGTTTTTCAGACTTGCTGATAGATGCTGCAAGGTCAACAATTAGCTCCCAATAGGGTTTGTGCAAAGCCTGGAATTACTTTTGACAAATGCTCATTTACTCTCCAGCCTTTTTTCCATTCCTCCTGAAGACAGGTTTAGCATCTTTTTAGAAGGACATGAACCTGTGTTTAAAAGTAGTCAAACTAAACAGCTGAATGATGGGGAGTAGCTGCTCAAAATTCACTCACCCTTTGCCCTGCAATTTCCCCCTCCACACTTCTTAATTGTTAGACTACTTTAAAACATGGGTTTAGCGATCTTTTGAAAAAGTGATTAAAGCCATGTTTAAAAGTGGTCAAACAATGACAGGCCCCTGGAAAGGACTGTGCCACGAAGCAACAGCAGCTAGCCTCTTTCTTATTAACCCTTAAATCATTCTTCACTTTCACCATTGGTCTGCTGCCCTTTGAGCCAATCAGGTCCCCAAATTGGTGGGTTGGATCAGAGACATGATGAACAAAAGGGAGAGTCTGGTTTTATTGTTAAAGGTTGTTTTACAGCCCAGTGAAAGAAGAGCGCTAAGTTTCCAGGCTGAAGAATCCCGATGAATATTGAAATAAAAATCAAGTGGTCATCCAAATATTTGCAGCCCAATCTTACTAGCCCTAGAATGAAAAAAGCTGGCCGCTCATCTAAGCATCTTCCATTCAATACCTTTCCCATTTTCATTCTCCCATATCAGTATCCATTGCAGAAGAACATTTGCTCCAAATAAATTGGATGAACACTAAGTAAATAATGCCAAACTCTCCCTTTAAAATTTCAGCCTCTTCCATTTCCAGCAGCTTCTATGCTGGTTTCCAGATATATTAAATATGGGCATAGTGGATAAAAGGTTTATAACAAAACTTCATTGTTAATTTTGCATTTCACAAAACCTATCTTATTTATACTTTAGTATGTCTTTTATTTTGAGAGGTCTTCTTAATATGGTTGTGTCACCATGATATCAACAATTTTTATCTTTCCAGTCTATAATTTTGTTTACCTCTCCAGAAGGACTGGGAACAGCTCCAATTTTTGCTTGTAGTTTTTTGATATCTAGCAATGGACCAGTTATAAGAGAGGTTCCTGAATCTACAATAGCTTCACAGCCATTTTTACATGCTACAATCTGTCCCTGGATTTTCACACTGCATTATTGAATGTGGAAAACATCAAGGGATTGGGGAGGAGAGTAAACATCAATAATCAAGAAGACGACTGAAAGTAATTGGAATACATAAATACAAAAACAAACAAAATTAAATAGGTGTTTGAAAAAGCCAACCTCAGATCTTTTCTCTCTCCCTGCATTACACACACACACACACACACCATTTGTACATTAATATCATTTGGATTTTTGCATTCAGTATTGTCAAGAGATTGCAGCTCATACTTGCCTATTTCAAAATCCTGTGGTAAGATTTATGCTTTAATAAATATGTATTGAATTATCCTCTAACCCATGCAAATATCTACCCACCTAGCAATTCAAAAGTATGCAAATCAGTGGTGGGATTCAAAAAAATGTTACTACCTGTTCTGTGGGCGTGGCTTGGGAAGGATATTGTAAAATCTCCAGTCAGAGGTGGTATTTGCCAGTTCTCCAAACTATTCAAAATTTCTGCTACCAGTTCTCCAGAACTGATCAGAACCTACTGAATACCACCTCTGATGAAAATGTGAATAGATTAAAAGATACACTTTGGTGGGAAGGTAACAGCATTCCATGCATCTTTGATGTATTGCCATGCTGGCCACATGTCCATAGAAACTGTCATCGGACAACACTGGCTCCCTTGGCCATGAAACGGAGATGAGCACTATGTCCCAAAGTCAGACACGACTGACAGGGAAACTTTTACCTTTTACCATGGAAATATCTAACTTATTTTATTATAATGGGAGCACAAGAAAAATATGCTTCTGTTTTTTTAAAAAACAGAAAATCACAAATATGCATGATATTCAAAGAAAACATCTAGGCCATACTTTCTATGTTTCCCTTCTTTTGAAAAAGTTTCTATAGGTAAACATATTAAAAGAAAATTATACTATATGTATAATTATATTATGTATTAAATAATTATATGTAGTTAAATTAAATATGCTCTGCATTCACAGCCCCTCAGACTCTGAGGTCCAGAGTGATTGATAAAGATTCAGCCACAGAGGAAGCAACTCCATAGATTGGAGAAACTTGGCAGGAAACAAGACAACAGAAGAGCCGATGCTGAGAATTCAGCTATTGCAGCTCTGTGTTTTATTCATTTATTTATTTATTTAGGAAATTTATATGGTTGCCTGGTCGCTGTCAGTGGATGGCTTACAAAAAATAAGCCCCTGTATTATCTTTCTTTCCTGATAGTAGACGCTGAAAACAGTTTTTCAGGCCTCAAATCTGCCTCTGACTATGTCATGTTTGGAACTCACTGTGTCTCTTGTCTTGTTTGTTCGATTTGTCACTGTTTAGTGAATTCCTGGTCTTCATCTATACTAAGCCTGTGTCTGTATTTATAGTTGCCATCATAATATACTAATTACCAATATATTGATAAAAAGGACTCATCTTTTTTTAAAAAAAATCTTCCTAAGCTCATAAATTACTGGACTGTAGTAGGCAATTCTGCTTGTTATCTTATTGGCTGGCAGCCAACAATGCAGGCCCAGAAAATTGCTTCTCATATTCAAACATAAGCATAATATTTATGGATTGGCTGTGGTTCATCTGCTTCATCAAGAGTCAGAAGTTGTTTCTGTATGCCTACATCAAGGTTTCTGTTTTACAAACTTACTTTTCAAGAGGAATCTGCCAATACATTTTCCGACTGACAGGAATCCAATACATGGGTCCATGGTAGAGTGAATGGTCTATGCCTCCAAATATCAATTCACCGCCATCCTTGATGCCATCTCTCAAAAAGATGAAATGCATTATGCTGATGAGCAAGATGTGGTTGTTAAACCCAATGAGAACACAACTGGGACTTAGAGGAGATATTTGAAATAAATTAGGAATGGTAAAGAAATCTGTTATGGATTTATTTTCAAAAAACGGAATAACCTGCCAAAATGGAAACTATTATAGTATGAATTATCAGTTATTAAAATTTACCTCAAAGTATTTCTCAGATCATAACTGCATATAAAATGGTGCATATTTGGGGAAGTTTCATGCAGTACATATATATTTGGAAATATCAATAATACAGATTATTATAATACAGATAAGGGGATTTGGTGGCTCAGTGGCTAAGACGCTGAACTTAACAATCAGAAAGGTCAGCAGTTCGAATCCCAAGCACCATGTAACTGAATGAGCTCTTATTACGTGTCCCAGCTTCTGCCAACCTAGCAGTTTGAAAGCATGTAAAAATGCAAGTAGAAAAATAGAGGACAACTTTGGTGGGAAGGTAACAGCATTCTGTGCATTTTGCCAGCCTCAGAGATGTCTTCAGACAGCACTGGCTCTTTGGCTTTGTAACGGAGGTGCGCACTGCCCCCTAGAGCGGGAAAAGACTAGCACATGCCTGAGGGGAAACTTTACCTTTATAATGCAGATAATTGGAGAGCTGTATACAGATATAAGTAGGGAAATATGCTTATAGGACATGTAATAATTTATTCTGAGAAAAAGTTGTTCATAGAAAAATGGATATTTTTTAAAAAAATACAGAGCTTTAATCAAACAGACAGGCTGAAAGTTGTCATGTAATCATGTTTTGATTTGGTGGTTTATTTTGAGAGAAAACCTCTTTTCCAACTGTATTTATCTCAGAGCTGTGAATAGTGTTTCCCAGGAAATATATGCACAATTACATAAATCAATCCTCTTTCTGTACATGGATTATTCTTTTGACACAGAGCTGGACCATTCCCCAAAAGAGTCAATGCATGAGAATTAAATAACTCTTGAATAGATGTTGATCAATTGATGCATCTATTTCTCCACCATTTGTATATATTAATGTTCTCTCTTCTTTTCACATGCAAATACTGACCTGTTCAGAAAGAAGGAAAACACAGGCTCTTCAACCAAATTCTGCCTCATCATATTGTCAAAGACTGGAACAGCATCCATCACTGACAAGTTAGGGTATGCCAAGCCCAACACTCCATCAAAATGTGCAGAGACAAAGGTGTTGCCTGGCTCCAAGAGAGATTCACCAAAGTCTTGGGCCTCAATGGAAATGTTGCTAATCTGTTCATTGATTGTAAAAGAAAAACAGTATGAAAAAGATACTATAGCTGCATATAGTAGGAACCATTTCAAGGGAAATGTTGTTTTATTTAGATTTTATTCTACCCTTTTCATCTACAATTCATGGCAACAAGCATACCATCACTCCTTTTTTCTCATATTTTCTCCACAACTACCCTGTGAGCTCATTGGACTGAGAAAGAGTGATTGGTCCAAGGACACCAAGCCAGTTTCTCATGCCTAAGATGGGACTAAAAATAATTGTTTCCTGGTTTCCAGGCCAACATCTTAACCACTATACCAAACTGTCTCTCAGTTGTTTCCCTAGGATATTATTATTCCTGGCTTCCCTGACCAGAAAATTCCTATTTTAGTGTAATTCTTTTTAAAAAAGAATTGGTCTCTTTTATCTCCAGCAATTTATTTTGTAATTCTAGTACTATGTACATTCTCAGAAAATATTAAACCCTTAAAGATAACAGCAATTCTCTCACCTGGACCACATCTTTGGAACAAATGCCCATGAGGTGCCCAGTACCGTACCGCAGAGAAAATTGTCGCCCTCCATGCTGATAGGAATGTGACAGAAATGACTCAAATTGGTTGTGATTTACTGTAAAAATAAAATTTGCTCTTAATCCATTTACTTCTTCTGGAATGTAGGATTAACTTTAAAAAAATATGTTTTTCAGAAAAAGAGAAACATGGGATCAAATTATCTGACAAAAAGCAGAGCAACTCTTTAATTAAGCCGAATAAGCTGGTTGGTGAATTCTGGGAGTTGAAGTCTTGCCAGGCTTAAAATTGCCAAGGTTGGAGACCCCTGCTACAGCCAACTCACCACAGCCAACTTGCCATGGCCAACTTACCTTGGGACAATTGCTGTGGTATAAGATTTACATTAATATCAAAGAAATGGTGGAACAGAAAAATTAAAGAAAGGATGCAAAAGGAGGGACAAAATAAAATGTGCATGACAAAAATTTATTTATTTTAAACAATTAAATTGAATTGATAAATTGTTCCGCAGCAAGTTGGCCATGAAGAGTTGCTGTGATTAGTTGGTTGCGGCAAGTAAGCCCATTCCAGGGGCAGCTGCTTTATGTGACAGAGGCTAAGGACAAATTGAACTTCATGGAGGACCCATGAAGTCTATTCAGTTTCTGTATATGTTATGGAAGAATATCGCCTTCTTCTTTGTTCAGAGATACATATTGTGGTGTGGCCTTAGCAAATCTGATATTTGGATCTGAATGTTACTAAAATTCTCCTACCAAGGGAAAGATTTAAAAGTGTTTCCAACTCACTTCAAATCTAGTATCTTGACTGAAAGCATCAATAAGAAATTTTGCAGCTAAATAAGGCCGAATTAAATGGGAAATATCAGGAGAGAAGAAATCTCAAAGGGGCAGGGGTGTGGGATTCTACCAGTTCACACCTATTCGCTAGAATTGGTTGTTAACATTCTAAGCAGTTCGGAGAACTGGTTGTTAGAAGAAATTATTGACCTAATCCTGTAAGGAAGGCAGGAAGGAAACATTCTGGTGTTGCTTACAGAAACTGCCTCTCTGTTAACCCTAATTACATTCTTGGCAGGACTAGACTTCCTGTCTTAAGAACATCTCTGGAGTTTTTTTCCCCTCCTTTGTTGGTACTTTGCTTGTGTAGAGTGGCCATTTAAAGTTACAATGGCACTGAAAAAAGTGACTTATGACCATTTTTCACACTTACGACTGTTGCAGCATCCCCACAGTCATGAGAGGCCAGGTGAGGAGATGCGTGCCTCGATGTGAGTGATATTGAGTTGGCCACATCCAGGGAATAACATGACCACCAAGCCATGTCCACCCAGTCACATGGCCACCAAGCCACGCCCACCACCTAAGCCACGCCAGCAGAACCAGTCATTAAAATTTTGAATCCCACCCCTGCAAAGGGGGTTCCATATCCATGAGAGAACTTTGCATTAGATGAAGTCATGAATTAACAATTCTTTCCCCTAGTTTCCTGTATGACAAAATTTGAACTTTTCTTTGTTGATTTTATTTAAGTTTTTGAATGATGTAAATATTTCTTACAACAAGCCTCATTCATGCAATATTTTGATGGTATCCAAAAATCAGCAGATCCAGTGTCTAATATCACAGAGAATGTCTGCGGGGGAGTCCCAATGCTCACTTTTCCATAGTATTGGGCCTAGGGAAAAAAAGGCATTCATCATTCAGTAATTAGTCATCTACCAAGTTCCAACTTGCTCTAAACCCTTTTCAGTTTGGCCCAGACATCTTGTAAGAAAGGATAGTACAAGGGCTCATAGATAGCCTTCTCATCTCTAAATAGCAACAGCACTTAGATTTACATCTCGCTTCACAGTGCTTTACAGCCCTCTCTACTGAGTCAGCATATTGCCCCCAACAACAAGGGTCCTCATTTTACTGACCTCAGAAGGATGGAAGGCTGAGTCAACCTTTTTTTTTCCAAAAAATTTTTTTTATTTCACTCTACGTATAACAACAATACATTAACAGTGTGGCATCACTATATCATACATCTCTCATTACCTATATTCATATTAATTCATAATGCTTCAATGTTTATTTTCAACCTTAGTCTCTCCAAATGCCTACCACCATATCAATTAAACATATCTAGTGATTCCATTATTCAATTTTCTCCCTTTTTTCATTTTATTTTTTAAACAAAAAAATTCTCATTTGGCAAGCAGTGTGGTTTCAGGTTTCACCTCTCAATACAAACATGAACATAGTTACCTATTCATATTATTTCATATTGCATATTTCATATTGCATCATCCTTATTATTTATTAAATATTAATCTTATCCAATCCCAATTCATGTTCTAATATCTTGTTTTACAATGTTATTTTTATTCAATTCCAAATCCTGTTATATCTCCTTCCATTTTTCTTCATATATTCTCATATCTTATTTTACAATGTTATCTAAGATTCTCATCTTCTTTCTGTTTCATTCTCATATTATTTTTTCCCATCAAATTTGTCATTTTTATTGATAGTTCCTCATCTGTAAATATAATTGTCCCTCTAGTTAATAATTCAAGCTAACCACCTTCATTCTCCTTAATATCAATCTCACATATCTAATATAAACACAAATATATCTATATCTATATATCTTATTTATTTATCTATATATCTATATCCATATCTAATATCTATATCTATATCTATATCTATAATCTATATCTATATCTATATCTTATCTATCATTCTATCTATCTAATCATCTATCTATCTATCTATCTATATATTGGATCTTTGTTATTCGGGTTTTCTCCCGCGTAGAATTGGAAGTATCTAGGCAACGTTTCGATGAAGTCTCATTCATCATCTTCAGGCTCGTTTCTTCAGCTGTCGTGCTTCTCAGAGAAAAAGAACGAAACAAGCCTGAAGATGATGAATGAGACTTCATCGAACGTTGCCTAGATACTTTCCAATTCTACGTGGGAGAAAACCGAATAAACCAAAGATCCACATACAGAATACTCGCCGAAAACCTCAGAAAACATATACATTCCATACAGAAGCCTGATGATGGCAGATGAATTCTGCTGAAACGTTGCTACAACTTAACAGAACTACAATGACGTGGATAATACCCGAAGGAAGCTAAAACAGCACAAAATTATATAATATATATATATTATATATAATATATTATATATATATATATATATATATATATATATTTCTCAGATTCCGCATTATATTCATCTATACATTAAAAATATTATTTTTCAATATATCTATACATTGCAACATATTATATTGCAGAAGTCCCCTTCCCTTATCCTTTTTTTTCACCCATTATCTTCTCTCTCTTGGCAATGTACCTTCTTTTCATCTTTGTTTTTTCCTGTTCTCTTTATTTTCTGGTCCTTTCCTTAATTCCCCTTTTTCCCATTCTTATTCCCCTCCTTTTCTCATTCCAATTATTAAACTTTTCTCTCTTCCTCTTTGATTTTCTTTTTGCACTTCCTTTTTCTCTTTTTTCCTCTCTCTTTAACCATTTCCGAAACCATTCTCCCTTTTATCATTCCCATCAGACCACAATTTTTAAATTCTAATTCCTTTTCCCCCTGGCTGAAATATTGTTGTTCGTTGTGGTTCTTCTAACTTGCTTCTTCTTTAATGAACTCCTCCCCCTCTGGTTTATTGTGTTCTTGTGTATGCTGAGTCACCATTTCCAATTTCTGTAGTATATAATTTACACATTTCAGGTTTAATTTTATCATGTCCCTTGTATCTTGCATGTCCAATCTTATGTCTTTGCAAGTCCCAATCTTATATCAACAAACAGCTCCTCATTAAACTTCTCTCTTCCTTAATAGCTGAAATCCTCTTCTTTAATAGATATTATTTGTCCCAGAGTACAGTAAATTATTTTCAGCCAATATCTTTTGAGTTTATTTTCAACAATTCATACTCTTGAGTCTTTATTTCGGATCTTCTAATTGGCGCCTTTCCCAACTGTTTCCCAAAATTACTGGTGGTTCTATGACAATATTAAAGTTCCTTTTATTTTTCTTTTAAGTTCCAAAGTTCAAACTCTCAAAAGACCAGACACTCTTTTTAAAACATACTAAAGTTTTCCTGTACCATCAGGAAAAAAGAGTCAAGACTCTTGAGTCTTTTTCTGTTTAACTTCTTTGTTGAATATAATATTTTATTAAGTTCACTAATTTCAATCATTAGCTATTATTTCTTTTCAAACAACTCAATTCCAGCATTTAGTTATGCCCTTTAAGTGCCCACAGTTCAATACATATCCAGTTTGATTCTAAACCTTTGTTGTGTTAAGTATTTTCCTTTAAAATTCTCCTCCAAATTAATCCGACATAAAATAATCCAATCCAAATTGATAAATCCAATTCTTCCTCACTTCTCTGGTTGCCACTTCCACACACTTTCCTCCAGAATAACCCTCTTAATTATACCAGGGCTACCTCAAAAGCGAGGTTCCTTTGCCTGGTTTCACACTCTGCTTCACTACTTTCTTCGCTCCAGCACAAAACTTAGTTTCCCAGGTATTCTTCATCTTTGTGGTCGGCCATTTGGACACCACTGCAACTTGCCTTTGGCGAAGATTTTCCCTGTCAGCGGAGGGGACAGTTCAGCTCCCCTCGACCCTCCAGGCAATTCTCCCTTTCTTCACCACTCACCAAGGTGGCTCCGGTCCCGATTGGGACCCTCCAGCAAGTGAGCTCGGGTGAAACCACACACAATCGCAGATTGCTCACTGACCCCGATGAGGAACAAACCAGAAGTCCAGGCTGAGTCAACCTTGAGCCTGGTGTGACTTGATCTGCCAAATTGCAGGCAGCCAGCGGGCAGCAGAAGTAGCCTGCAGTACTGCATTCTAACCACTGCACCACCGCATAAAACATGAACATGACTCATTCTTGACCAAGTCTTAGGCAGATCCTGTTAATCACCTGGAGAATTGGGGCGGGGGAGTTGAAACTCTGATACCTATAATTCCAGCTTCAACTTTAGAATTTTTATTTTGTAAACACAAATGACAAGTTTTGGGTTTAAAAAAGTCATTGGTTCCATTGTGTTCTCTGCTCTCTAATTGGCTTCTATCTGTGATTAGTGGACCCTGTAAGTCTCATAAAAACACTTAATAAAACTCATAAGCCTGAAGTCATACTCTTAGCACAGACAATGTTACAATAACCTCAGATAAAGGGAGTGGATTTTTGCTAATTCTTTCATTTCCATGTTTAACTTTATTTGCTTCCCAGCCCGTAAGGGGGGGAAAAAACATCCAGGAAGCATAGGAGGAACTAACAAAAACTCTTCCATAAGTGGGAATCTTTCAACATCAAATATCTTTTTAGGAAATCAGTGCACATTTGGATTTGTATTATTATATTTTTATTATTTATTTGTTCACCTGTTTTTCATTTGTATTATAAATGTAAACCATAAAATAATTTGAACCCAAAATCTCTGCTCACAAAATGGGCTTTGCCCATGATTATTTCCCCATAGTTTATTTTGGTTCATGAAAGCTTTTCCTATAGGTTTGAGGAGGATGCTTGAGACAACCCCAAAAGGTTGTATGGGAAGCAAGGGTGCTGTCGAAAAGAGAAATAGTAAAAGAAAGATCAGTGTATGGCAGCTCACACAAGGCTCAGGAAAGGCATTTCGAGCAATACAGGAGTACCATTATACTCACACTGCATACTGAAATACTGTGGGCAGGGTGGGAAATACCTTGTGGGGTCTGAATCCGAATCAATAAAATCAACTCCACTATTGGTTTTACTTAAGTCAGTGTAATACAGCTTGATTATGTGCTTTGTGAGGTGCATATTTGTTTCTATACAAGTAGTGTATTAAGTATTTTTTAAAAAATTATGGCTATATTCTGTCATTATGTCCATATGGCACTCAATAAAGCATAAAGATATTTAAAATATTTAAAAAGTAATTTTAACTAATTAAAATTGAACATGCCTGACTCATAGGAAGGTATAACTGCTATTCCAAAACTGGAAAAAGTGGAGACTGAGCTAAATTCCTAGGTGCAGCATGGATGTTGGGTAGGGAAGGGTCTTTCCCACATGTATAACAAGATCTCAGAGAGTAAGAGTGTCAGAAGAGAGCCTGTTATCCTGATTTAATAGGTTAGGCATTAAACAGAATCTGATATAACAGATTAGGTCACAGGTAATCAGGGAATATTTTTTTGTTGTTTAGGGCGTCAAACTTGATTTCATTGAGGGCCACATCAGGATTGTGTTTGATCTTGGAGGGCTGGGTAGNTAATCAGGGAATATTTTTTTGTTGTTTAGGGCGTCAAACTTGATTTCATTAAGGGCCACATCAGGATTGTGTTTGACCTTGGAGGGCTGGGTAGGTGTGGCTGGGGTGGGCATGGCCAGCTCAACATCACTCAGGGGGGGCACCTGTGGTCGCCTGGGTGGGGCTGGGGGATCCACTGTCTCCAGCAAAGGAAGGTGAGAGCAGGGAGAACACCAAACCCTTGTTCTCCAGAGGAGCCTCACTGTCTGCTGGTGGCCAAGGGCTAAGGTAGGACTTCCCTTCCTTCCTTCCTCCTTCCTTCCTTCCTTCCTTCCTTCCTTATTCCTTCCTTCCTTATACTCTTTTTCTTCTTTTTCCTTCCCTCTTCATTCTCCTTTCCTTTTCCTTCCACTTGTTCGTTCTTTTTCCTTCCTTGCTCTCTTCCCATCTTTTTTTTTCTTTTTGCTTCCTCTTTCTCCTTTCCTGTACCTTCTTGGATGCTCAAATGCAAAAGGGGAACATTTCTCCTTTTGTTTTATTTTGCTTTTAGCTTGTTTTCCTAGCCCTCTGCCAGAGAAAATGGAGCCCTGGGACCACATGTGGATCCCTGGGGCCCATTATCGGCCTGAACTGAAGCCCTCTGCCAGCCCCATTTTCAGCCTGGACAGCTTCCTGAAGCCCTCTACCAGTGAAAACAAAGCCCAGGGGTGGCCATGTGCCCCCGGGCTCTATTTTCACTGGCAGAGGGCTGCAGGAGGCCATCCAGGCCATCCAGGACTTAGGAGGGCTGTGCCCAAGCTCCATTTTCACTGTGAGAAGCACCATGGGCCAGTCCTTCACCATTTCCATGGCTGCCCCATGTGACAGAATTAAGCACCTTGCAGGCTGGATCCAGCCCATGGACCTTGAGTTTGATACTCCTGGACTAGGGTTTTAAATGTTAAAACCACTACTTTAAATGGTGCCAGAAAATAACTGCCAAGCACTGCAGATTTTTAATATGGAATCATTATACTTTCAATAATCTGCACTTATTAGCTGCCCAGTTATTTTACACCAATTGCAGCTTTTTGCACTTCTCAAGGATTGCCCGACATGAAGTACTTTATTTACAGTAGAAAGTTAGCCCTGGAAATTTTGGCCAAGCCTAGCAACTCAGGAATGGTTAGATAAGGCACAGTGCAAATACACTCTTTTTTGTCACTGTCACACGAGAACCCAAAGCTATTGGGAAGCAGCAAATGTTAGAAAGCAAATGTTTAGTTAATTTGGCTTCATCCAGCCCACTCTCAAACTTAAGCAACTCTCAGGAAGATCAGAGCATCCTGTACAAATAGCTGCAGAGCTGGGTGTCATCAGCATACCAGTGATATCTCATTCCAAAGCTCAATCTAAATGAACTCTGCCAGCAATTTTATTTTTTTCTGAAGGTTGAAAATAATCCTGAAGTTGATTTTTTTTTTAAAGTGAACCATTGAATCTGTGATGTCAAGAGAGGATCAGTCACTGTTGCTTTCAGAGATTTATCAGGATTCCTCTCCATATCAGTTCATTCTCCCTATCAACTCAGAGACTACCATAACTACATCTCACAATCTATTTTTAGGAATTATTCATCACTGGCAGCTGCTAGATTATGACATGATTGTGTGTCAATATTAGTGAGTTTAAGTGTTGTAAGTGTCTGGTATTTTCATTGCTTTGATTGGTGAATCCCATTTTGCATAATATGTTGGTCTAGGGCTAGGCAAAAGGTCTCATTAAAGAAGCCAGAAAAGGGCTGTTGCAGGAGAAGTTTCCATTCCTCTCAACACAACACAACAATGGAAGGAAAACTCTCACTCCATGGATGGAAGCAAATGCTGATGACACCTTCAAACTAAACTTTTTAAATTATAATATTTCAGCATGACAAAAAAAGTTATTTTTATGCAGTTCAGATTCAAGTGCAGCACGATAGATAATGACAGTTACAAAAAAAGGACTAAAGTTAAGTTCAGAACACAACAACTAAAGGGGAAAACTTTGTGGGCCTCCCTTCCCTCTGATGCCCTAGGTCTATGTTTATTTTGCTTACTGGTTGACCCAGAGCTGTCTCAGGCTGTTCTTTTCTTTCTATTTTCCACAAATATACTCACATTCATGTAATTATGAAGTTTTTCTTTTGCAGTTCTCATGGACAAAAAAATATCAGATGGAAAGCAAGGGTGGTATTTCCGAGCAAAACTTTCAGGTACATTATTCCTCCAAAATTGCTCCAGTTGTCCTCCTTTTCGAAGTACAGTTTGGATAGAATTAAATTGAACTAGTGGAATCCTGATTGAACAATATAAATATAGATTTGAATGTTGACACTGCCATTTACCAAATGTCAGGATTTGCATTGTTTTCCTGCTTCAAGGCTCAGTGAACTGATACAATGGCATTATCAATGTACGCTATGGGTAGGCTTTATCTCTTTGGTTTAATTGGACATACTCACTGGACATTAACTATTTAGACCTTGCCATTAGAAAAGGTGGCCACAGACATATAAAAAGTAAGCTCCCTGTGACATGCAATCCATCTAGGAGATGATGGTCTGGAATGCAGTATGGGGCACTCTCTGTCTGTTCAACCTGGAAGACCTCAGGCTTTAGAAGTGTGTCTTAGCCTTAGTAGCAACACTATCTGGAGCTGATGGAGGCTCACTGTTGGTCTATCCAAATGGATCCTCCTCCAGCCTCTAAAACATTAATTCCAGAAAGTGGGGAAAAAAAAAACAGGATAGTTTGGAGAAGAAGAAAATTATGATGAAACTTTAGAAAGAGTGAGTAAAATATAAATGTGTTTATAACCAGCCCCCCCACCCAAAAAATATATCAGATGCTGCTTCTTTGTACTACCATGTTTTTTCTTCTTTCTTTTTTATTTTCTTTGTTTTTTCCTAATATTTGTATTTGCAATAAAGATTTGTTATATTCCTGATATAACATCTAAGAGACTCAGTAGGAGATATCTACATGTATCATCTACTTCCATAGCAGATAAATTAAGTTTAGTGATTAAATATTCTGGTCTTGTAAAAAAAGGAATTTTAAGAATTGGATTCATGTGATTCATTTTGGTATTGCCAGAAGTGAAAACTATAGTAGCATCATTCTCTAATAGATTCTGACATCATTTAAGCACCATAAAGTTTTCTAAGGAAGCTTTGAAGGAAAACAAATAAATTTTGTTCCTATTGCTGCATATACACACAAATATGAATGCTCTGAAATTCTTTCTTACCTTATCAGAGCAGTCATGAACGGAATACAAACCAGAGTTATTAAGAGAAACTTCATGCCTTCGGTGTATTGAAAATGAAAATGCAGCTGATTTCTTGGAGCATTTGCTCTTTTATGTGTCAGGGTGGTTCACTGGAACACAATCAACTATTGATGAGTCAATAGCTGTTTGGCAGGACAAATATGCTGTAAAAGCAATATGCTGTAAAAGCACAGTTGTTTTGTGTAAATATTATAACCTGATAGGGATGGGCAGACCCAAAATGGGATCTACTGGTAGATCTACTGAACTATTATGATTTATCAATTGTTGTTTTATTGTATGATTTATGAGTGTATCTTATGGTTTATGATCTATGACTTATCACTTTATTTGTATGTACATTAAGAGCTTACCCACTGGACACAAATTCCTTGTGTGTCCAGTTATACTTGGCCAATAAAACTATTCTATTCTATTCTATTCTATTCTATTCTATTCTAGATCAGCACATTTTCTGACACAAATTAGTTTAACAATAGTTGCTGCCTAATTGCATACAGGTCACTGAAAGCCTTTTCTCGAAGTCTGAGTATGAATCACTTGTGACCAAACATCTGAAGGAAGGTCCCAAAGGTGCTTTTTCAAGAAGCAACTGGAGTTTCTATACATCCACTCACCCCTTGAAAAAGCACCTTTGGGGAGATAGCATGGTGGTCCTTTGCACAAATACAAACCCACAAGAATTAGATAAAATATAGCTAGGAGAGGAAAAGAAAACAATTATTAAAACATAAATATCTTTTGGACTCCAAGTTAAAAGAAGAAACAGTTTCAGAATCTATGATAATTTGGGCTAAAAACGTGGGTCATAGTATTGAATTAGATAAGTGGGAACACATTTGGCAAACCAATTACATTAACCATGTCAGTTCATATAAAGAAAACTTATATAAAATGGTTCATCCCTGGGCACTACCTCCTGCAAGACTGGTAAGGCTGTTCCCCAGCCTACCACCCAATTGTTGGAAATGTAACTATGAACAAGGAACATATTTTACATGTGGGTGGACTTGCCCATGTGCTCAGAAATTTTGGAAAAAATATTAGAAATTGGATTTTAAATATACAAAATAAAATTTAAAACTTGAACCCTAAATCTTTCCTGCTAAGTATGATAGATTCAAACATGGAGAAAAAATATCAAATTTATTTTGCATATCAAACTGCGGGCCGGAATAACCTATGCACAAAAACTGGAACCTGTCTTCCATTCAGAGGATATGGTAATTTAAAAAATTACATGAATGTTGCTGAGATGGATAGCCTAATAACCAAACTGTTAAAAATAAGTAGATGTGATCTGTTATGAAATATGGAACATTTGGTTTGAATGATTAAACAAAAGGTAATATTTGATATTGGATAAGTTATGGAAAGAATAGTAGATGTGAAAATTTATCACAAACATAATAGGAATTAAACATAAGAAAGAACGAATTATTGTAACAAGGCAGATCACGTCAATGATGGACTTACATGTGTGCTGTTCAGCTTCACTTCGGGTATTATCCCATGCATGTGTAGTGCTTTTAAAGTTGTAGCAACGTTTCAGCAGAATCTCATCTGCCATCATCAAGCTTCTGTATTGAGTTCGTATGTGGTAGTTCATATATGATATGAGTTCGTATATGATAACCTGACCCACATACGAACTCAATACAGAAGCCTGATGATGGCAGATGAGATTCTGAAACGTTGCTACAACTTTAAAAGCACTACAATGACGTGGGATAATACCCGAAGGAAGATGAACAGCATATATGTGTGTGTGTGTGTGTGTGTGTGTGTGTTGATTTGTCTGTTTTAAATGTATTTTTTTCTAGAATAAAAATTAATAAAAAAAAGAAAAAAAAAGAAAAAGCACCTTTGGGACAACCATGACCTGGATGACTGAGAATCTCCATAGACATCTGAAGGAAGAGTTGTTTTTTTTCTGGAGCATCCTTCACAGCTATTGACCGAGTTCTTTTAAGAGGGTGGGCACCTGTGAGTTATTTTCTGGAGAAATATATTGCATTTATGAATTATAAGAGAATAACAGAGTTGGAAGGGACCTTGGAGGTCTTCTCATCCAACCCCTGCTCAAGCAGGAGACCCTTCCCCATTTCAGACAAATAGTTGTGTAATCTCTTATTTGAAATTTCCAGTGTGGAGCATTCACAACTTCTGGAGGCAAATCATTCCATTGATAAAATGTATTTGAAATATCATATAGCTAAATGGTTTTATATTTCCCTCTTCTATTCAAATTGTCTGATTCTCAGAAACTGCCCAGACAAGTCCGGGCAATTTTCTTGGTGAGGTTCTTCAGAGGTGATTTGCTATGGCCTCCTTCCTAGGGCTGAGAAAGTGACACTGGCTTTTTGCATAAATCAGGACTAGAACTCATGGTATCCTGGTTTCTTGCCTGATGACTTAATCACTACACCAAACTGGCTCTCAAAATGAGTCAAGAAAGGAAACTAATTTGATGTTGTCTTACTACAGAATCAGTGTAATTTCATGGTCAGAGTGAACTAAAATTGAGGAAAGCAGGATTCAAACCATATCCAGTCACTAACATTGGATAGTAATCTTCTGACAAGTTTACTGGAGGATAACATATTGGCAAAGGGAAAAACCATACATTGAGCCCTAAAAGCTTTTTTTCCTAAAAGCTTCCATCTTTCAGAGGTAGAACAAATATATGAATCGGTTCCCACCCTCTCCCCACACACCAAAACTCATTATCTGCAATATTGTATTTCATCATCTCTCTGCTGAGACTTTGGCTAGCTATGTCAATGGTCACAAGATGCAATAGCTTAAGGTCATAATGATCTATGTTGATAAAACAGATTAATGGTTAAATGGTAAGCTAGACCTTCCCACCTAAATTTTATATTTTGACACATCCCCAAAAATACGAAAGAAATGGAATAAAACACAAATTGTCACACTTGTTAAATTATTTAATAAATATGGCAATTTGTGTTTTGCAACAAAAAGCCGTGTTCTGGCTTAGAGAACGTGTAACTGTGTTATGCAAACTGCATTAATCCATTGCATTTCATATCAGATGCTTCAAAACATTTCTCATTCCATGCTTTTTAAATAAAAGTCTGCCAGTGGGGACCCAGATCTGAATTAGGAACGTATGAAATGAAGGGGAAAGTAATGCCATACCTAATTTTTCAGCTACTGAGACTGATATTCAATGCCTTGTTCACCCTGCCAGATTCGCATCACTTGCTAAACCAAAATCAGGAAGTCACGTCATGACTTAACACATGTCTGAACCCATACATATGAATGGATAAATTGCTGAAAGTATTGATCATATTGGTAGTCATTAAGTCATGGGACACACACCTCAAAATGAAACATCCTAAAGAGGAAACTCAGAAGCATTTCCAAAAACATTTGAGATCAACAAGAACTTCCCTGAGATAGTTTTCCTGCCCTTTTCTATCAGAGCTGCTCCACAGGAATGTCTGTAGTTCTCATCAGCAGACACTCATTTGCTTATCAGAAATATTTCAGGGCTCTTGAAAATCATGATTGTTGCCATGTAGACCATGCCTCTATTTCCCTGGGAAGAGGAAATGCCAGAAGAGCAGAGTAAAACTCATCTACAAGGAATATTCATCTGACTCTAAAAGCCATTGCAACTTTTAAGAATGGGCAACACATTAAGAGCAATTATAGCCTTTCTCCCATTTGATGAGTGCCAGAAATACATCCTGGGAGACCTTGAAGAGATGCCAATTGATAAGATGTTGGATCTGAGTGGCAGGCAAGTGAGACGGTTTCCCGTGTGTGTTTGCTCTTTCAGTGAGCTGGTCAAGCTGTATTTGAGCAACAACAACCTGAATCATCTGCCCCCGGAGTTTGAACAGTTACAGAACCTTCAGATCCTGGCACTGGATTTCAACAACTTCCACACACTACCCCAAGTGGTGTGCACCTTGAAACAGCTGTGTATCCTTTATCTGGGCAATAACCAACTGGGAGACCTACCTGCTGAGATGTACCAGCTCCAAAACCTCAAGACTTTATGGATTGAATCCAACCGCCTGTACCACCTGCCCAATGTGGTGTGTGAACTGAAGCACCTCAAGACGCTGCATGCTGGATCCAATGCACTGCGCTCTCTGCCTGGAGAGCTACAGTATCTGAAGGAACTGCGTACGATCTGGCTCTCCAGCAACTTACTGACCGATTTCCCACCAGTGCTTTTGCACATGCCTTTCCTGGAAGTGATTGATGTGGACGGCAACACCATTCATGATTTCCCCAGTCTCATCCACCTGAACGGTTTGAAACTGGTGATCTATGACCACAACCCCTGTAGAAATGCACCCAAGGTGGCTAAGGGGGTACACAGAGTTGGGAGATGGTCAGAGGAGAGCCCCGAGCCTAGGAAGCGATCTGGGATGGACAAGGACAAAGAAATAGAAGACATCAACTGCCTGCTGCCTCCCCCTCCCCCTCTCTCCTGCAAAGTGTCCAATTAAAGCACAAGAACGTTCCTCAACCACCAAAGACTGGAGAATTATTAATGCCTACGCTACCTCTTGGAAAAGTTCAACAGGATACTTGGACTGGCTTTTGCTTTTGCAGACTTGCATAGAAGTGACATTGGCAGAGTATCTCTTGTTCCGGTGGTACGTATGTGTCTGTATGCCTGCACATGCACAGTAGCTATGTGAACACTTGTAGCAAATGCATAGTTGAAAAAAAATCAGAACAGAGATGGTACAGAACAGCTGTGATGTTATGTAAGTGCTTCTTTTCCCAAGAATCAAAATGGAAGGCTAAAGCAATGCACAGATGAATCGTGACAGGATAGCCATTTTTTTATTTAAACAGATGTTGGATAAATTTATTGCATTTATTGTCAATAAATTATAGCACTGGATTCTTAATAAAGCGTTGTCTAGATTAAATAGGTCTCCAAACTTGGCAATTTATGGATTTAAATTCCCAGGATTCTCCAGCCAGTTGCCAAATTTGGGGACCCATGATCTAGAAGCATCCTGAAAACGTTTTGAAAGTTTTTGTCCTGTTTATAATTATTGGTTAATACAAATAAGCAACATTTCAAACCAGCTGCTATTTAAATAAGATATTTCAATCAGATCCTAAAACGTTCTTAAGAATTATTAAATCTGGAGAAAAAACGATTTGGCATTTTTTTGTCTCATACTTTACACTTGATCTTAGCCAAAAGGCCCTTTCTTCCTCTCATCTCCCTCTCTCTCTCATACGTGTGTTCCCTCTTGAACCATTTCCAGAAACAGGCGAGGGTTTGATTTTTTTGTTTTGTTTTGGAGTGCTAGATAGAGGGGAGAGAGATGGAGAGGGAGAGAGACATAGACAGAGACCGAGACATAGAGAGAAGGGGAGAGGGAAATAGGAAAAGGTGGAGAGATACACAGAGAGGAAGAAGGAGAGGGAGAGAGACACAGAGGGAAAGAGATAGAGATAGGCAGAGAGATACAGAGACGGGGGAGATAGAGAGGGAGGGGAAGAGACATAGAGGGGGGAGGGAGAGACACAGACAGAGAGAGGGGGGGGAAGAGAGAGACAGAGATGGAGATGTCAAAAGGGTTTTGTGGCTCCCGTTCTCTGCCCTAATCTAGCTGGGTGGGCGTGGCTGAGTGGGTCACATGACTGAACTTGATGACAAGTTGGCCACGTCCACCCAGATTTTGTGGCTCCTGGTGTTTCCTTTTGTGGGAAACAGGTCCAAATGGCTCTTGAGCATTTAAGGTTGCAGACCCCTGACCTAGATGGTTCAATACAAAATGCTACTTTGTTTTGGAAAGACATCTATATATTTAATGAATTAGTTATCATTTATTCCTAACTCAATTCTCTCTCTTTGATTTTAAAAATCTGCATCAAATGGGGCTATGCCCTCCTGGGGATGTAGCTCTAAACTACTATTCATCATAAATTTACCAAACATTTAAAAGTTACTAAGTCAAGGTTCCAAAATTAAGGAGTTTCTTTCCCAAAGCTTCGAAACTATATGTAGCAGGATACAAAAAGTTATGTTTGATCAGCTATTTTTCTCTTTTCTTTCAAAATTCAAAAGTCTGCTTATCCACAGGTAGTGTTACATATATACAGAATATATTTTCAAAAGTGGTCGGTAAGCAGAACCCAATTTGGCAATGCATTTTGGAACCTATTTTTTTTTGCTTATCTGAAAGTATATGCAGTATTACATACCAAATTACTTTGCACTTGCTACTACATAAAGAAAATCTACTACAATATCTTATATTTATTAATGTAAGAACAAATAATCTGATACTTTCCAAAAGCATTCAATTGTAACTTCCTTAATTCCTTATGACTAGCCACATTGGTCGAGGCTGATGGAAGCGGAGGAATAGTCTTAAATCAACTAAACACAAGATTCAATTTTTAAGGTTAAAATAATGATACTTTGCTTTTAAGATCAGTGGCCCCCAACCTTTTTTGTACCAGGGACCAGTTTCATGCAGAAACACTTTTTCAAGGACCGGCAAAATCAATTCTTCCCCAATAGTAAAGGGCTTCTTAGCTTTAGCTAACATAAAATATTTTAATCACAATTATTCATTCTTTGCGGCCCGGTACAAAATGATCCATGAACCGGTATCGGTCCAGGGCCCGGTGGTTGGGGACCCCTGTTTTAAGTTATCTGCTCTTTCACTTTTACAGGTTTAAGTGCACATTTAGTGGAATAATGATAAGAAACTAAAAGATTAAACCCATTTCTATTTGAAATGTTTATTGTACTACACAAAAGGAACAGTGAAGGAGTACAGATGTTGTACGATGAATTGTTTTTTAAAAAACAATATAAGTTAAACCAAAACACTTATATGCCAGTGTTAAATGTGCCAATCCTTCTGTAATCTGTTAGAAGTACACCCAGTCTGAAATGTCTGGTTTGAATGTTCTTTCTGAATGCAGAATGCTCAACAAGGATACCGATCTGGGACTCGTTTCCTGAAAGAAGCAGAACTGAGTATAAGAAAATGCCACAGGACAGAAAAGTATTTCTCTGTTCAAAATAGCAAGAGCACTTAGATTTATATACCACCCCATAGTGCTTTACAGCACTCTCTGGGCAGTTTATGTCAATATATTGCCCCGACAATCTGGGTCTCATTTTACAGACCTCAGAAGAATGGAAAATTGAGTTAATCTTGATACTTGTCAGGATTGAATTCTAGGGTGCAGGAAGAGTTTGACTGCGAAACTGCATTTTAACCACTGTACCACCAATTAATTATAAATGGTAAATCTCGATTTAAGTAGCTTTAGCTCATATAACCTAGTAACAGTGAATCATAAAATACTAAAGCTATTTGTGCAATATTTAAACTGAAAAACGGGTAGATAATGAAAAATATAGATGTCCCATTCATGCATCTCTTCCAACTGTATATTACCAAATGAGAATAATTTTTGCCCTTTTTAAACCACAATCAACAATATATTGAGTCTACACAGATACTGTGGAGACAACTATGTCTCAACTCTTCCCAAAAGTCAATGATTTCCACCTATGGTGATTTCTGCCTATCCCTGGTGAGATCTCTGCCTATTCCTGTTGCCTGAGATCAAGATAGTAATTACGAAAAAAAAAACCATTCTGCTCAAAATCCTGTCCACCCATTGCAAAATATTTGATATTCAATTAGCTCATTCCCTCACAAGTGCTGAAAAGTTACATTTTACCTTGGTGCCGCCTTAATGATGTCATCAACACGGAGAATGACTTCTGCTGCTTCAGCAGCACTTAACAAAACCTGACGTTTCACTTGAAAGCTTTCAACGACTCCTAGACTTGCCATGTCTGCAATAGCAGCTTCTTTCATATCTTCAAGAAATTACAGGGAATTATTGACTTTTTCATTTTTGCTTCTGTTGCAGTTTTCAACTACAAACTATTGTTTATTAAAGTCATCCATATTATAAGCTTGTGGATTAGATTAGTTGGTGACCTGGAAAGGGAGAGCTCAGATGTCCATTTATATCTGAGGAATGTTTCTGAGTACACAATCAGCCCAGGACTGAGATTTTATCAGAGATATTTGAAGCTTTATACTAAATTTCCATAATTTAGGCATGGCTACATTTTCTAGGCCTATATGAAGCCAAAGTTCAAAACACATAGAAGAAACTCAGGTTGTGCTTGTAATTAGTATTAGAACTGAACTCACAATATTTTCCAATAAAAGTTCTAAGTAAGGGGAGACAGAGAAAGAATATTTTATCAATTTTGTAAAAACTGCAGTTTATCAGCAGATACCTACTGGATTTTTTCCCCACTCATGCACTAAGATTTTATTAAAAACATGAACTTACCAAGTCCATAGGTATTCTTCCCTTCACTGTGGGCAGCTCGAAGTTGGGAAACCAAATCTGCACTATCATACCCAGCATTTTCAGCTATGATAGTTGGGAGCTACAAAGATAGGCATTTATTAAAGAACTATTTGAGATCAGTACCAAATAATCAACAAAAATAAGATACCATGCAACAAATCTCAATAATATTCATTCACATTTAAGTATTTTCAATTACAGCGAGAATGCTAACTGGGGGACAGGGCCAATTATAGCATTATTCCATTTCCAGACCTATTTCTTTTAATTGGGCCTTTTACACTGTATGCTGTATATTATTTGGATGGCTACCTTGAAGAGAAATAGTTCAGAATATTAATCAGTATCTTTTTTCAAGACTCATGGAACAAGTAACTTATCCCATAAAAATGCATAAGGATTTCTCCCAAGAGTTAAAACACTTAAAAGGTTAGCTACTGGTTTTTTCCATATTGTTTAGCTTTATATATTTACTTCTAATACAATTAACTGGAGAGAAGCTTACCGTACTTAGAGCCTTAGCAAAAGACTCCATTGCTAACGATTCTTTGCCAGGGGTTCTTTTTGCAAGCTCCCACACTGCATTAGCCATTAACATCTCTGAACAGCCTGAAAATTTGAAAAACCAAATCTTAGCCAATGTAAGTAAATACATAATCTTTGCATTGAAGAAAATGTAGATTTCAAAGTTTGAATACTCACCTCCACCATACACAGTTCTAGTATCTTTGACTGTCTGGGCAAGAACACAAAGTGCATCATGCAGTGATCTTTCAGCCTCATCTATGATTTGCTGTGTTGCACCACGTAAGACTACGGTGCAAGCTTCACCTAAGAATCAAAAAAGTGAAAAATGTGTAAATTTAAATTTAAAGTCTTAGATTATTAGCGGATACATAATTACCAACTCTACTATACCTGCTAGATCAGAAATACAACATGTATGTTATACGTATGGATCATCAATGTGAATTCATGGGGTCTCCTCACATATGGTCAGCTATTACTTTTACATTCTCCTGCTTTCCCCTATTTTGGTCTGGTCAATGCACAGTACAAGTAATGCTAATAATTTATAAATAATTGGATTAGGATTCTTGTGTCCAACATTTAGTAGGATACGAATAACTGGAGAATAGGATTGCTCAATCAACCTTACCCATAGCAACTCCAGAGAAATGAATAAGTTTATCTTCACCAATCATGACCTCTTCAATTAGCTTGCAGCTTCCTAGCTTTACTAGTTCTGGGTGATCAAAAGTTGAAGCAATTTCACCACCTAAAAAAATAAAGTTCATATAAATCATTTTCACTTGCATAATAGTTTCAGAGATGGACCATTTATCTTCCCAAATTGCTAAAATAAAGCAAAAATGTGTTCTCTTCCAAAGTATCTCTAATAGCTTTATGAAGAAATGGCTATTATACTGCTACTTGACAACAAATTGTTATGAACAAATCATTTTCTATCCAAGAGAATAGAAAAATATTAAAATCCCATTGATTATTTGACACTGTCCAGCACCTTCTTTCATGCATCAATAGATTTGTTTTTACAGAACTATAGAATTTCTCTGAAGACTATCAAGAGAAATCAACAAGAAATAATGCTAAAAGAAAATTGTCATCCAAAACAACCGAGAGTCAAGAAGCTTTTGCACAAGGGAAAGACATTTTGATTTATGGGAAAAGAAGACGCCCAATCTCTTACTCACCCATCCATAGCTTCCATTCCCTGCATAACATACCTTTAAGTATTCTTAAGCTTCAGGAATTTTTTCTTTAGAAATTAGGGAATAATCTAAAATTTTTGTTTTTATTTTCTCTATCCCATTTTCTCCAACTAAACTGAAAATATTTCAAGAGTAAATAGTGAAAATCAACACTAATTTGTACAACAGATTATGCTTTACTTACCTGTCACAAGAGCTAGACGTTCAACTCCAGCAAAATCTGCATGCTCAATTGCCATAACTCCAGCAGCAGCAAACATTTGTTCTGGGTAATTATAGATCAACTGCCTATAATGGAAGCATATAGCATTCCTAATCACATGGGAACAGTGATTATTCTCCAACTGTTATATCCTAAAAACCTTCTTCATGCACACAAAAACACAATAGATAATCCAATGCAATATCCAATATGGGAATAAAACTCTGATAATTCTAATTCACAATGCCTGGAAATTGTCAGTTTTAATTCAATATTTCTGAAGGACAGTTGATTAAAAAACCAGGTTTTCAAATTCAAAGTGATCTGGACTTGACAAGACTGACAAAAGAGACCATCAGCAAGAGAATCAAAAAGTTGTGGCCCAAAATAGGTGCATGCAAACACTGCATTTCAAAATGCACAACTCCAAATAACAAACGTTCCTAAAATTGTTTCCAAATTGTCTGCTACCAAATTAATATTTGGTAATTCACCAGGCATTTTTCTGCACTCAACTGAATGAGGACAATCATTAGGGATCAGGCAAATTGTCAGTATGGCAAGTCCTTGTAAGGAAAAACAACTCTATTATTCATAAGCAACTAATGATCCTATATGCATAGAAATTATCATTTATGGCCCCCCAGACATACTTATAAAGTTTCGATTGGAAGAATGGGAATGCTCAGTAGCTGGAAAAACATGTGAACTATGAACTGTTTACTGACTGATCAATAAAATTAAGAACAATGGTTTGTTGGATATCTATGTAATATACTTTAGAATATAAGCACAAGTTATAAATATTAATATGAGACAGAAAATCAATGCACAAAAGGCATCATCCACAGGGAGAGGGAAGTATTAAAACAGACACGACAGATACAATGTTACAATGCAAGCTCAACTCATTATATATACATACAAAAGAGGTGAGGCTTGGGTGCAGTATTATGCCTACCATCATATCTAATTTGAAACTGTCTAGTAAAGCTTCTTGGGACACAATCTAACTACTGTTATACATCAGAGTAATACAGCAGTTTCAAAAGTGTTCTAGTGAACAGAAGGTTCTGTCTTCATTTCCAATGCAATCAGCATTTCCTCTGGGCAAAACAAGCAGGGATGCAAACTCCATTGATTCCCCTTTCAGTAACTCCTCCAAATACCTAGGTATTCTCATCCTAAGAACTATAAAGGGAAGATAAACAATTTCTCTACTTTTATCTAAGTGGGAACATTCTGAGCATTAAATCTAGTTGGAGATATAAGTAGTGAAACTGAAACTCTAAATCAGTGTTTCTCAATCTCAGCAATTTTAAAATGTGGACTAGAATTACCCAGCTAGTATGTCTGCACATCTTAAAATTACTGAGATCAACAAAACCTGCTCTAAATCATGCCAGTGATGTACAGTGGATACAAAAGTCTGCATACCTATGATAGAATGCCAGGTTTTTGAGATGTAAAAACATTAGATCAAAATAAATCACTTCAGAATTTTTTTCCACCTCTGATACAGTGGTACCTTAGTATTCAACTGCTTTGAAACTTATTGCATTTGGTACTCAACATATTTTGATACAAGCATTTTGTTTCAGTATTATTTATTATTTATTCATCGGTGTTGGCTGCCTTGTGACTCATTACATTATTTCTAGTGGGAAAAATTATTTGGTATTCCTAGTTTCTGGTACTCACCACGCCTCCCAGAACCAAATTAACAGTGAGTGCTAAGGTAACACTGTATAACTTATAAGCTCTTTAATTTAATTGAAAATCAAACTGAAATCTTTTAGGGGGGAAAATAACAAAAAATGTACAACATGGTTGTATGAGTATATGATACTTAAGACTCTTAGTTGAAGCACTTTCTATTCTTATGGTAGCATTACGTCTTTTGGGATAGGACCTTATCGACATGGCACACCTTGCCTTGGGAATTTTTGCCCTCTTTGCAAAAGCACTCCAAATTTGTCAGGCTGTCAGGGCTGTCCTGCACACAGCCCTCTTCAGGTCACCCCATAGATTTCCAATTGGATTCAGGTCCATGTTCTGGTGAGGTCATTCTTTTGTTGGAGATATGCATTGGGTCGTTGTCATAGTAAAAGTTGAAATGCCTCATCTTCAGCATTTTAGCAGAGGCCTAAATGTTTTTGCCAAACGTGACTGATATTTGGAACTGCTCATGATTCCTTCCACCTTGACTAAAGCCTCAGTTCCAAGCTGAAGAAAAAGAGCCCCAAAGCATAATGCTGCTACCATCGTGCTTCATAGTGGATTCTGTGTATTTTTAATGTGCAGTGTTGTTTTTGCACAAAACATACCTTGCAGAATCATGACCAAAAAGCTCAATCGTAATCTCATCATACAAGAATATATTTTCCAGATGCTTTTGTCAAACTTGATATATTTACAAAATGAACTGAACTTGGGTGTTTTTATTATAAGAAAAATCTTCCATCTTGCCACCCTATCCCAGAGCCCAGACATATGAAGAATATGGGAGTAGATACCAGTACTTGCCAAACATTCCTGCATCTTCTTTAATGTTGCTATAGGTCTCTTGGACCATTTTTCTTCTTTTTTCATACATTTTGGAGGGACATCCAATTCTTGACAATATGGGTAGTGCCCATATTTTTTTCACTTTATAATTATCTTCACTGTGCTCCATGGTATACCCAATGCCCTGGAATTTTTTTGTACTCTACTCCTGACAGACACTTTCTAACAATGAGCTCCCTTTGATGCTTTGTAAGCTCTTTGCAGACTATGGCTTTTGCTGTAATATGCAACTTAATAAATGTCAGAAAAATCCTACTAGAGCAGTTGGCAAAATACATACCTGTTGATAAAACAGTTTATTCCATGCTTTAGAATACGCTCAACCTTCTCCTTCATTTTCTCCTTTTCTGCTTGTTCTATTTCTGCTACCTTTGCTGTGGAATCCACTCTTACACGGGAGCCAAATATCTACATCAAATGAATACAATAGTTATATTAACTAAAATGTCAATTGTTTCAATTACATTAAATGTATTATGAAATCCACTTACCTTAATTTTATCAGTATCCATGCCAGTATTGGCAATAAGTATCTTTGCATTTTCAATTCTTTTGGGCTGATTAACTCCAATTTTTTTATCCAACAGAAAACCTGAAAATAGTTTGCAGGATAAAACAATAAACAAGGGAATTGTTTTAAATCTGTATGCTATTACAATTATCATGTGTTTGATATTTAATAATCTTCAATTGAGCAAAACAGTGCATCATACGACAAAACCTCAAATGGGCTAACCTACAGAATGGTGAGACCCATTATTCCTAAGGGAATGAAATCTGAGAATGTTTTGTCATTTCAGTGCCACTGCTGTTCAGCACTACCACAGTGCTGCCTCGATTATGGCTCAATTTCAACATTCCCTGATAGCTTACGACAAGTTACTGGGGAATCCAGAAGGAACTGATACGATTACTGATGCTCCTTCTCACCTTCCCACCAGCAAAGTCCTTGCTTGTGGAAAGCTCACAGGGAGAAAGTCAATGAAGAAATGGTGTTCCCTCTGCCACTCCATCTATACCCACACCTTGCTGGCCATTCAGTCCTCTGCACTTACACCTTGCCATCCACTTGCAATCCCTTGCTCCTTTCTCCTTAACTTACCTGCTGGAAGGGAGAAAAATGAAGCAAGAGAAGGATAGAATGAAAAGAAAGGAAGATTTTTGACACTCACTGCCAGCTTCCCATAAGCAAACTCAACAGAGAAGTTGCCAGGAAGCCAGAAGTCACTCCTGCTCCCACCGATATTTTGCTCATCCATAGGCATACTGTTTCTTTGTTTAGATAAGGTAATATCTCTGAAATTTACTCATTTGGAAAATTTATATTGCGGCTTATTTGCTCATGGTGACTTACAGGAAATATAAATCACGGGTATTCTAGAGTTTGATAAAATTGCAGCTTCAGTTTCTCATTATACAGTACATCCTATATAATGCCTTCCAAGAGCGTTGTATGTCATGTGTAAGAGTTTCGAAAAGCCAAATCTGCAGTCATGGAAACTCAAATATCCATTTTTGATACATTTTTAAGAAAAGCCCAGTATACATGATTCCAAATCATACATAAACTGAGAAATACAATAAATAAGAGAAAATTAAAATTATACAAAATTATATATTAAGGATCCCTCAATAATTTGCTTTTACATTTTATCAAATAATATTGCTATGCTGTTTCATTAGTTAACTGGAACTTTTAACAATAATCTTTCTACTCAAGTCTGCAATAAGCACTACCATTTTTATTGCAGATACATGTTGCTCTATTCATACAGCCAATCAAAACCACAGTCAGCAATACAATACCTTCATCCAAATAAGAGTCTACGAGACTTCCTCCTAACTTCTTGATGACATGAATAGCTTCTAAGTTTCCAGACCCTTTCAGCCTAAGGACCGCATCAACAGCAAGTTTTGCAAAATGATCTTTATGATGAGTGAGCAGTTTTGAAGATAGTGTTGTTTCTGCGATGTTCATTAAATCTTTATGAAATTTGGCTTCATTTTTACTGAAAAACAGAAGAAAAAAACGATCAGGACCACTAGCAAAAAATTACTTTTTAGCTCCAAGCCTTTCTACAAGATCTATATGTAAACAGGGAAATCTCATTCTCCTTCTTCCAAAACTATATTCATATCAAATTGTTTTTAGAATGAAAAAAATAGCATTTTAAAACAGGGAACGAATAGCAAGAAATCCCACAATAATTTTTAGAATTCCAATAGATACCTGCTCATTCTTGCACTTCAAAGAGATTTAAATAAATTGCTTACACAGATAACTGAATTCACTAACAAGATATTGTTCCCAAAGGATGAACTTTGCAGTATTGAAAATCTACAACACCAAATGTTACACAGGATCTATTCACCTACATATACTTATTTATTGTATTTAACAATATAGTAAATTGTTGCATCCTGGAACAGACCACTTTCCCAACTCTTAATATTTCCAAATATTGAACAATCTTCTAGAGAACAAAAACATTCAGAAAATATCCACTCTACATAGTAAAATAAAAGTTTATAACGCATTGAAGAATGAAATATATAGGACGAGGAAAATGGTAGCTTGCATCTGATTTATGCTTGTATTAGTTTCCACAGGTATATATACTATACAGAATTCTGACATTCAGTGTACTTTGTTAAGTTACAGTAAGTATCAGTTAAGTATCCTTTGTTTCAAATCTTTCCATAAGCAAAAGCAATTAAGTAAGCATTATTTTCTATAACCCTTCCTTATTAGTCATAATTTTGACTTCAAGCTTCATACAACACTACCTTGCCTGTGACTATACTAACCCATTATCCACAGCTGACTTCACCAAGGCTTCTCTGGCTGCTCTTGTGGCTTCTCTCCAACCAGCAATAATGGTCTGAGGATGGATTTTCCTTGCAATCAATAGTTCTGCCTCCTATTAATCAAATATATTAGTATAGTTTTGTTTCCATCCTGAACTTATGTAAACATATCAATTATTTCTCAATTCTATTGAAATATAAACATATATATAGAGAGTTTACAAACTGTATAGAGTATACAAACTCTATACAGAAAACTGATGATGGCAGATGAGATTCTGCTGAAACGTTGCTACAACTTTAAAAGCACTACAATGACGTGGGATAATATCCGAAGGAAGCTGAACAGCACACATGTAAGTACCCGCGAAAACTTAAAAAAACAAATATATATATATATATATATATATATATATATATATATTTTCCTCATTTGGTACATTTCAAAAATTATACTGAAACTATAATTTATATAATTGATAGCATCTATCTTTAATACTATAATTGATAGCATCTATCTTTATAACATAATTTCCAATATAATATAAAAATCAGCACTACCATTTTTTTCTCAATGATTTCTTCTTATATAGTCCCTGTTATAAATTGTTTAGCAGCCAACAGTTTTTTTACATTTAAATCTCAATGATTTAGGAGCTATTTTTTAATAAATGTTGAAAATAGACGTCTCAATAGTTTTATTTTGTTAATTAAAAACAAAGATATAACAACTTACTCTTAGCAATTCAGCTGCCAGAACAGTTACTGAAGTAGTTCCATCACCAACTTCATCATCTTGAACCTTGGACATATCTGTAGAAATAGTATTTTATAATTAATAGTTCCCATTTGTTACAAAGGGACCTCTCCAGGATTACACAGTGCTTTTCATTAAAATCCTTACGATTTATATGGACTGTTTCCTAGTATGATTTGATTGCTTATTGTACTCTATGACTATCATTAAGTGTTGTACCTTATGATTNGTTTCCTAGTATGATTTGATTGCTTATTGTACTCTATGACTATCATTAAGTGTTGTACCTTATGATTCTTGACTCTTGACAAATGCATCTTTTCTCTTATGTATATTGAGAGCATTTGCACCAAGACAAATTCCTTGTGTGTCCAACCACACTTGGCCAATAAAGAATTCTATTCTGTTCTGTTCTATTCTATAAGGAAAAGTACAAAAATGTTGCCAATTCTTTAATGTGCAAACACATTTCCCCTTGGGCCTTGCCACAGTTGTGTAGAATAGCAGCATGATTCTCGGTGAAGCTGCTTTTAGGGAACTGAAGGTAAATGTTACATTTACTCCAAAGCACTTTTGAATCCAGCACTCCGCAGAGTTTCACTGTTCAGATTATAGAAATGTCACACATAAGCAAAGCTATGCAGACTGTTGAATCCCATAAGGATAGATGAGGTCTCCACCAATTTGCTTTTGATAGGCAAGATGTATCCTCAGCTTTTCTTGGCAAATAATTATATTTGTCTGGGAGCACAAAATCAGCTCAGAGTAAGCTGATAAAGCCAAACTACAGCTATAGATATTTTAATCAAAAGTACAACATACATACTGTACATTTTACCAAACATATATTTATTTATACATATAATTAATGAATAATTTATAATTTTAAAAAAATATCTGAATAATATATTTAAACATACACACCAACCAAAACTTTAGCTGCAGGATTATCAATGCCAATTGATTTTAAGATTGTTGCCCCATCATTTGTCACTGTCACTGTCCCCTCTCTTCCAGTAGTCAGAAGAATCTTGTCCTGCAAGTTACAAATTTGTGATTATAAAGCACCAGATTCAAAATATTAACAATGACGGAAAGTACTCTGACAGAATCTTACCATGCCTTTAGGCCCCAAAGTGCTTTTAACAAGGTCTCCAATGGCAATAGCTCCAACAAAAGAGGACTGTAATAGAAAGTCAATAAACATAATTTATTTCAGCTTGGATTCAGGGTTCCAAAATATATATATATATACTTCAATTTTAACATAGCTAGTTATTAGAGTAAATCAATGACAGACTTACTAAACGAGCGGTTTCTGCTTTTTCTTCATCAGCACCAGCCTTGAAGATGTTCACAGGTGCAAGTGACATGGCTGCCTGAATAAGTTATTGGGATATATAAACCACATTGAATAAAGTAACTTACAACGCACGTCAACAGGAATTCCTGTATTTTTTAATATGTGAATGTTACAGCACATAAGCACTTTAATGTTATTAAAATTATTAAAACAAAAATATTAAAACAAAAATTAATTTTTGGACTTCAATTAGGTTAAATATATTAGAACACAATCTCAATTTGTTAGCACCATGCATAAGTTCAGTTTTTAAATTTATATTTACCATACATTCATAATATTAGCCATGTTGTTTCTCAGTTATTTATGCCTTGAATATATTGTTTGTTTTGGAGACAGGGTAAAAGTGGTTTTTTTTAAAAAAAAAAGACTAGTGGTAACAACATGAAATTATTTCATAAATGTAACAGGAGTAAATTTCCAAGAAAATTAAACCTCTGAAAAAGATTGCTCTGACAGAAAGAGTGGGTGCTAGGGAATCAAACTCTGCTGCATTGGACAGTTGAAATCCAGCTTTCTCGACTGTAACAACTGCAGAGGCGATGCTCAATTTTAGGTCACTTACTGGTACTATGGGAATCTTAAAAAAGAAATTCCCAGGAAACAGACCATATTCGCATTACATTTTGAAATTACATCTCAACTGAAGGAAAGCAATTCGCTTCCTCGCTACGGTGGAGAGCATGAGGAGGAGTTGAGGGGAAGAGGCTCTCGGTCCGCTTTCCCCGATACGGTTCTTCTGGAATATGCCATCTGCCATTCCCATGGTACCGAGTCTCACCGGCTGGGAATGACGAGAGCTGAATCTTGCTGAGGAGAAATTACAAGTCACGGCCCTAACGCTCCCGCACCCAGCCGAGTTCTGGAACGTTCCATCCCCCCGCCCGCCAAAATGGCCTAAGAGCCCCACGGAGGAGGCGCTGCGACCTCATGCGCTGCCGTGAAAAACCCCTCAGGGCCGCGCCAAAGCTCACCATAGCGACGATGCTCTGAAGGCTCGAATCTCTCCAGCCGCCTCGTGTCCGGGGAGAAAGCCGCCCGCTCGTGCCCACGACCCAAAGAGCGCCGGAAATGACAGAAGCGCCCCCACCTCGCCGCCGGATGAGAAAGTGGCATGTCGGGAGATGTAGTTCTACGGTCCGCATTCACGCCTCGACGAAACCATAGGCTACCTCTGATTTTGCAACGCGGTGCGGGCGACCCCAGCCGCTACAGATTCGTATTTTAGTTTCTCACAGCACCGGAAAGAAGCATCAGAAGTCCGTATTTCGTTCGTCTAGAAAAAGGGGGGAAAGTCCAGTGGGTGAAATTCACGCTGTTGTACACATAAAAAGCTAATACATATGTTTAGCTCTCCTCGGTTTTAGTCCATGCTTAGGTTCACGATATGTGCTGAGCCATACACAGTCAAAGCATATTGTGTTGAATGTATTTCAGTCTCTGGAATAAGCAATGCAAATCTGAAACCTGTGAAACCTGGGTCTTCTTTTGTTGCCCTGCGCAGGAGAACGGAGCTGGAAATCAGGTTATTGGGGTGGGGAGAGAATGGGGATTTTACAGTATCCATCCCCTGCCACGCCCACAGAACCGGTAATAAAAGTGCTTGAATGCCACCACTGATGCATAAGTTTGAGACCTAAACATACTTGGTCAATTATTATTTTTTAAATGTTAATAAAAGATTGTTAATGTACCATGACAGAAGCAATGATGAGATAGCATATAAACACAGCTGTTATCATCTAAAATTTAACTTAAGAGTGAAAGCCAGTATCTCTATTGTTCTTATTCTTTCTTCTTGTCATCTACTGTTATTCGCTTTTTCATTTCTGGCCCAAATGAAGGTCAGAATAGTAATAGAAATACAAGTAATGGCCCTCAGGCTGCATCAGTTACAGGTCCAGAAAGTAAATGCTATCCCAAAAGTACTTTTTCAGACTTTCTTTGTTTTTCCTTGAAGATGTTTTGCTTCTCATCTAAGAAGTTCCTTTTCTTGGATGAGAAGCAAAATGCCTTCAACAAAAAACAAAGAAAGTCCATTTGCCTGTTATAAGAAAAATCAAGTTCAATTCCAAGCCAGGAGAAAGACGCTGGAAATAAAATAGAGGCAGGCTGCAGGAAAGAAAGTCTGTTTATTTGGTAGCCGGAAACTGGTGACAGTGGTATGCTTCTGGGTTGGCTGACAAAATGGGATTGAGAGTAGGTGGGCTTTGATCCATTCTTTGAGGCTTTGTGATTAAGATGCCTGTTCCTACACAAGAATATGTCCTTCAATATTTTAATGGCTGTTGTTGGATTCCTATGGGGTCATGTAGGAGTATGGCTGGCTCTACAGGCAGAAGGGGAAATGCAAATTCTAGGTGTTTGTTTGTGCTAATCTTGTCAGTTTGGACTCCTTGCCTATTGTGTTGCATATTTAGGGTTTCTGGCTGCTCTTTGCTTATGAATAGATTGACTCAGTCTTTCTGAATGGATACAAAATCTCCATTGTGAAAGACCAACCTCTTCAAGTTTCTGCTTGAGGCTGTTTTCCTATGGCAAGAAGACTGGGGCTGCTTTTTGCCTTTGTTCAGATTTTTCTCCTCTTCTCCTTCATCCTGCTTCTTTTTAATATTAAGAATAAATAATACTTTAATTTGGGGGAGGGCCTTCCTACATGCCTTTTGGAAAAGCACCTCAGGGACAACCATAACCTAGATGACTGAGAATCTCCATAGTCAAAGAAAGTATTATATATTATATTATTATATATTATATACATTCTCGGATTCAACAAATAAATTTGATCATTGTTTTATAAAGTCATCTTCACAGAGCCTTGGTGGTGCAGTGGTTAGAGTGCAGTGTTGCAAACTTCTACTGACAACCAGCTGCCTGCAATTTGGCAGATCGAATCCCACCAGGTTCAAGGTTGACTCAGCCTTCTGAGGTGGGTGAAATGAGGACCCAGGTTATTGGGGAGAATATGCTGACTCTGTAAACAACTTAGAGAGGGCTGCAAAACACTATAAAGCAGTATATAAGTCTAAATGCTATTGCTATTACTAAGTGCTATTAATGTAATATGGTAGTCCAATCAATTTAATTAAAGGCATAATTAGGACCAGTTGAATGACTTATTAAACAATCAGGGTTAATTTGGCTCAGACACTTGTCTACTTATCACTATAGATCGTCCACAAATAGTAAGGGTTGGGTCCTTTACATCTTCCACCCTGAAGCTCAGGGCTGCATGCTCAGCCCCTACCTGTACTCATTGTATGCACATGACTGCATATCCTCAAATCCATCGAACTTCATTATAAAGTTTGCAGATGACATGACAATGCTGGGGTTTATAACTGGAGGAGACGAATCAGCATACAGGGAAGAAGTCCAAAATGGTATCCACGTGGTATTCAAAAAAACAACTTACATCTACACACATCTACGTTTACATAGCAAAACAAAGGAGATGGTGCTGGATTTCCAGAAGCATAGAGAGCAACCTACACCACTGTATATCAAGGGGGTGGTGGCTGCGTGGAGAAGGTTTCGTCTTTTAAATTATTGGGAATACTCATTAGTTAAGACCTCACCTGCAAAAACAACACTTCCCTGGTGGTTAGTAAGGATCAACAGAGATTTAATTTCCTTAGAGTCGTGCGGAAAAATGAGGTGGAACAATGACTGATGACTTCTTTCTATCAATCCACGACAGAAAGTGTCCTCACATACTGTATAACAATATGGTATGCTGGTTCAACAGCCGCAGATAGGAAAGCACTACAGAGAGTGATTAATTCAGCACAAGAAACCATTGGTTGCCCCTAACACCACTGGATGACATCGTCAGGTCTCGTTGTTTCAGCAAAGTAAAGGCCCGGTCCCACTGGCCGACGGACGCAAAACGTATGCGTAAAAGACACAGAGGATGAGCAAAATTTCAGGGGTGGCTCCATCCGTTGTCATCCGCTCCAAAAAGTGGCAAAAATTTGCATCAACAGAACAGAAAAGAACGGACTTGGGTAGTATGTAGCGGGGATGTTAAACGGATGTTCATAGGAAGCCTAGTGGATGAAAGCGGATGAAAGCGGATGACACCACCGAAGGGGGTCCGGGGGAGAATTTTGAAGCGGACGCATAGCGGAAGAGGCGGATGCATAGCGGATGAAGCGGATGCATCACGGATGCCTATAGGAAACAAAG
>BHFT01002048.1:0-42913 GCA_004320025.1 Laticauda laticaudata | reverse complement strand
ACATTTTGCTCGTCCGTTGTGTCCTTTTTACTAACGTTTTGCATCCGTTGGGCAGTGTGACAGGGCCTTAAGATGATATACTATCATATTTTATACCAGCAGAACTTTTCAACAGTGTGTTGCAGTTGTATAACAAGATGTCATGATGGTGGACAAGATGATCACTTGTTTTCTTTGTAGAGAAAAGAACATGTAAAGATCAAAACCACATCTGCTAGGCTGAAGTTTTATAAGTTATCTTTATGCATGTTTGCAGTTCACTGTTCATTAATTATTATGCAAGTTATTTTCATGTTCTTGTTGCCAAAATAAGACATTTTCTGTTGAAGAAAGCATACATATTGTCCCAAATGTTAATAGTTGCTTTCAGCTTGCCAAACTCTGATTAATCACCTCCACTTTTGCAAGCAACCTCTGTGGGTGCTTAAAAAACTTGGTCTTGGTCTTTCTAAGTCTCATTCAAACACCCTGAATATAAACAAGATATAAGGACCTTTGCTCAGCCTACTTAAACAACCATAGACACCACATAGTGAAATAAAAGAGAAGCCCTTGTCAAATAAATGATTGCAAATCTGTTAATCACTGTGAAGCCTTTCATCTCCCATTATGGCTTTGTAGAAAATGCATCAGCTTTTCTCATGACCGTTTATAATCCCTCAAACATGAAGACGACAAATATTATGAGCTGCTGGGTAAAGGAAACGTGCTGTTTTGTTTTGGATGGGATTCAAGTAAGGGGTGAAAAGTTAATTTATCAAGCTGTTTCTTTGCAAACAGTGAGTGGAGAGAATGTGTTGATGAATCAACATTGGCAGTGTCTTGCTTCAAGTGCTTGAATCACCTGGAAGCTTTGTGAAAGCTCCAAGTAGATTTATGCCATAAACTGTCCTACAATCTCCCAGATTTTTTTCTTTTATAAGAGATCTTGGAAAGGGAAAGTAGAGTAGTCTATGATAGCCCAAAATCAGAAAGAGAAGTAACACTTTCTAAGTCATTTTCTCCTTTACCTTCTCCTTTTCCTCCTTCTCCTAAGCCTTCTCCTAAGTGCTTTCCCCCTTCCTCCTCCTCTTTTATTGCTTCAGGTGTCGAGGAAGATACAAAGTTCTTTTCAAAATAACACATAATAAAGCATACGCTTTCATAAACTGTAGTTTATTTCTTCAGATGCTTCCATTGGACCTAACAATGGGAGAAGAATTCATAAATCATATATATGTGGATAGCAAATTTCAAATTGAGTTTATCACCAACTACCATAATGAACTCAGAAGTCTCATTCATTTAGATTACATTTTTTAAGATTTTAGCTTAGATACTATCTATTTAATAGAATAGAAATAAGTATTTGTAAATAGCATGTTATGAATAGGTTCACGTAGAACAAAACAAAAAAAAATGAAGTGAGTCTTTCTGAAGACAGTTATTTGTAAAGAAGCAAACAAATATCTGTTCCTCTCTGTGCCAGGTCCAAAAAAAGTTTTTAAAATTCCTAACCCTGATATTGAACTTAATTACATGTAAATTATAATGTTGTGGTTTCCTAATTTTCTTAGTAAGGTTCTCATGCCTTTTTAAAAGAATTGAGGCACTCTATTTCTAAATGGAAGAAGTACTTGGTTTCTGTTGACAAAATACTTGACCAATTTGTTGATCAATAGCTAACACCGCATTGATGGCTTGTCATTGTCTCATGTTTCTCAACAAATCACAAAAATTACTTTGCCTCCGACAAGCCTGTATTCAAAGTGGAAGCCAATAAAACCTGGTGTCTGTCAATCTTGGGAAGTGAGACAGTCGGCAAACAACATGGTTTCATTATTGGCAAATCCATTATTTTCTCACTGTGTTGAGTGGATCAGCTGTAAGCCAAGGGTTGTTTCCTTTTCCTTTTTTTTTTGCACTGTGTCTTAACTAAGGGCAATTCAATGTCCATTTATGTATTTGTATATTTTTCTTTATTTTTTTAATCTATTAAAAAGTCCAATCACACAATGTCCTATACCCTTATTTGTTTTACATGTTTGTTAAGTAACCCATAAGTGGTCTCTCTTGCTGATAATGTTGACCAAGATCCACAAATGTAATGGCACAATTCACACTCCATGCAGCTAAACTACCATTAAATCATCCACATTATAATTTTGCGCAATGTATAAAAACATCCAGTAAGGTCCCTTGTAATCGTATTCTAGCTACCCCAAAGGCCTAAATTCAGTTTAGGTAATTAAACTATTATAGCTACAATTTCTAATATTCTGTCTACTGCCATCCCTTAATTAGTTTTGTTTTTCACACAGCAAAAGAAGAAGCAGTGGAAATGATAATGGCTAAGTTTTCTGCATTTTCATTTAATATTATTTTCAAATATTCTCATATTTTCATGATCAAAGAATGTTTTATGATGATGACACAATCACCTGATATATAACAATTAATTTAAGTTTTAGGTTACATGCTATTACAAATTTGTTCTTTAAATAAAACTCCCTTTTTACGACCCTGTAATCCCTTAATTTGGGATAGATTGGAGTGACCTGATGGAGCTGAGCATTTACTGGCTCGATGCCCTTCTTGATGCCATGCAGAGTTTGCAGCAGATCTTTTTTCTTTGCATTTTAGGAGAAATAAATATCAGCTGCTATCTAGGATTGAACTCTCAACTCTCTGAGAGGGAGCTGAGAGTCTTCACCACTAGGCCACCATGCTACTCTAAAGCTTTCTTTGGATATATTTTAAAAATTAAGCAATTTGAAAACTCATTCAGTTCTCCTTAAAATTGAAAACTTGGTGCCGCTGCAAGAACCAATTCATTCTTTTACTGAGGCTCCTCTTACAGTTGAGTAGCAATATCTACCTTTCACAGGTATAGGGTAATTTATACCAAATTTCATGTGCTGTAATCTGCTTTGCATAAATCTCAAAATGGGGAACAGAAAATGAGTAAATGGCGAGTATAGGATGTCAGAGGAACTCCAAGCCCTGTAAATGCCATGAACTAACATATACATATTCTTGAGCTATCAGTAACTCTTTCTTTGACAAACATCAGCAGCTGGAAAAAAAATAAGAATGCTGAGTCCCTTAAGGAATAGATAGATATACTAGATAGATAATTAATGGGTTCAGCTTGGTATGTATATCATGACTTGTGAACATGTCTTCATTCATTCGTTCTTCATATTTATATAATCCCTCTCAAAAATGTGACTCTGGATTGTGCACAATAAAACAAACAAACCATAAAACAAAGGCTAAGTACCCCATAATAAAAAAATAAACACATCAATATTATTAAGAAAAGACGAGAAGATAGCATATTCAGTCTTAGAGACAGTAAAACTGTTTCAACAATTCCCCATGTCATTAGTGTTCCGTTCAGAAATAAGTTGCGTGAGACCGGGTTCCAACAACAACTCTTTTATTTAACTCAGTAAGCAATGGTAACAGAACAAGAGCCCAAGCCGCAGCAGCCCTTTTTATAGCGGCTTGCTCGTGGCTTGTGGCCAATGACATTACTTTAAGTGTTCCCGCCGTCTGGCAGGCCAATCGGATTAGTTCTCTAATGGCTAATCCGAGAACACCCTTTTCGGCTAATCAGAATAGGGAACTTGGAGCTTACCAAGTCCCGAACACAATACTTAGATCCCTCACCATACTTGAGGGAATTTTTAGAAACTATCAAGGACAGATTTTTGTTTAACTATTGAGCTCATATATTTTGCATAACCAATCTCTGCTATAGGAAATTCATCATGGCAGAAATAAACTCCATTTCTACCAAGCTGCCCCCAACTGGAATCAAGCCAATTTCAAAGAATCTACTCTGAATTTAGTTATGTGGCAATAGAAACCATGCTGGGCAGATGTTCTGTCTGGGCAGCAGGACACCACAGTTCTTGATTGGTGAAATATCTTGCCTACCACCCATCCAGGAAAATCAAGCACCAATCACTTTGCTTGGGTGGGTCTTTGGCCCTATCAACAATCATTTATCCTAGCATCTTACTTGTCACCCACCTGTCTGCCCTGTCACTAGAAGCCAGTAGAAGAGGCAGTAAGAAAGAGGATCAAAGATGAATTGCCTTACCATTTTTATCAATAAATGAAGTGTTAAGGTACACATATCCAATTACATTCTGTAACTTAACTCCCTTTCCTTTCAACTGGCTAATAACATTACATGGAAATCTTAATTATTAACTCCTTTCTTCCTACCACTCCCTAAAATTGATCTTTGTATTATTTCAAAGAGAGATCCAGCCTGCAACTAAGGAGAAACTTTTTGACAGTGAGAACAATTAACTAATGGAACAGTTTGCCTTTCACAGTGGTGGGTGTGATCTACCAGTGGTGGTTTTCAGGAAAAGATTATACAACCATTTATTAGGGATGATATAAGGACTCCTGCCTTGGACAAGGGTTTGGACCAGAAGACCTCCAATATACCTTCCAGTTCTATGATTCTGCTCTGTTTCCATGCCTAGAAAGCAAGAGGTTATTAAGTTCTATTTTCTGCACTTTGTCCCCTTACTTGGTCTGGAAGGGGAAACTAGTAGAACTTTCAGTCCATCCAGTTAAAACAAACCAAACAATAACAATAATAAAATAAAACACTTCTAGCATTTTTGAGGTCCATTCAAGGGTGGGATTCCATCAGTATAACAACTGATTCGACGATCACGCACTCTGCGGTTAAAAAAGCTCTACTATTTACCTTCTACAGCAGGCCTCATGAATAAAACAGCTGAGGTGTGGCAAACCACTCTTCCATGTGAATCAGCTGTGTTTTAACAAAAGGAAATAAAGCACAGGAAAGAACAGGGGAGGGTGGGCAGGCCCACATGCTCGTCACAGTGAACACATTCATTGCCAGCTGATCTTTGGAGCAAGGGGTTCACCCAAACCAGTCCGAACTGGTAGAATCCCATCCCTGGGTCCATTGATGGACCAGCATTAAAAAGGAAAGATGGTGGTGGTGAAGAATCAGATATTTGCCATTTTAGCATTCTACTGGTGAAATGGGATAGAGTGGAAGCTCTGGGAGACAGAGGTCCACCATTCTGAAGCTAATCCTTCACTGATGATAGGCAACCTGTGAAAGAAAAGGACAGATAGTTTAATTATCAGGGAACTGAAATGAGAGGTTGTTTTCATCATAGTGCACACCAGGCAGTTTGAGTGGAGGCATTGTCTGAAGAAGAACAAAGTACACCAGATCAACTGCTCATTATGACTTATGCTGGCAGAGAAAGAAGAATAAGGGCAGGCAGAGATTCACGATGGTTGGGAGTAGGTTGAAGATTTTTTTTCATTCATGACCTTCAAAAACAGTTAGTGGGCTGCCCAATTCCTGGTAGAAGTTTTGAACCCCATAAGAGGAGGTGTTTATGTAAGAACTTCAATATAATACAAAACTGGTCATGTATTATCATAGAGGATATAATTATCCACTATACGACAATAGAAAATCTCTTCTTCCCAAAGAGGTAATAGAAATCATGTAACATCTTCTACAGGGGACATAACATAATATATCATTCATGTCACCCTTTGAGAAGTTAATCTCAATCTAATCTCTAATGGTGGAGGACATGGGCCGTCCTTGTAACAGAACAAGCAGAATCGGTCTCTGCTATTGCTGAACTTTTTATATCAGTTCATATGATTATGAATTGATTGTTTGTTTTCTCCTACTCCCATATTTCCAGGTGTGCTTTGTTAAAAAGTGCTTTTATGCACATGCATTAAAAAGATAGGCTACTTCTGACATTAACTGAATTCAAAGTTTGTTTCACCAAACCCAGGACCTAGAATTAAAATTCAACTTCCCATCTGGAATTACTCATTTGTGAGCAAATGAACATTAACATAACCCATTTACATTTACATGAGATATTCCTTTCTTGACTACATAAAGAGCAGCATGACATGCTCTATATCTACAAAACTGGATCTTGCAATTTAATTTACTTAAACAGTAATCTTTTATTTCTTCCTGAATCATAAGGCCTTATCTTTACAGCTTCACTATACTTTGTGCTTAATTTAAATGCACACAGGATCCGATTATCTCTAGAAAAAAAGAAAATGTTCTCTGTTCTATAAGAATTAATTGAGGTAGATACAGATACATAGGTAGAGAGAAAGGAAGACAAAAAGACTACAAATTAGCAATAGAGAAAACTTACAAATTAGCAAAGCTCTTTTTATTTATCTGTGTTTAATGACATGTTCAGAGTTTAATGGCCCTGCCATTCTAAACAATGAAGCATTGATTGCTGGGTTCTAAGGATTCATGTTTTATGACATCTCAATAGGTTCAAGAGCTGTAGCCATAAGCAAACCGGTAAATAATCATTTTTTAGCTTTCAGTAGAAATCTGTGGGTCCCATCTGCTTCAAAGGCAAAGCCAAAGTCTGGAAATAGTTTTATGCCAGGTAAGTTGGTTAAGGCAGCTCAGGAAACAAATGAGCAAACTTTGGCCACTAGTTTCCCCAGTTTGGCATAATACCTGGGTGGTGATATATCACACAATTGCATCTACATTATAATATATATCATATATATATATTATATATATTATATATATATTATTATATATATATATATGTGTGTGTGTGTGTGTGTGTGTGTGTGTGTGTGTGTGTGTGTGTGTGTGTGTGGTGTGTGTGTGGTGTATGTATGTATGTCATGTATGTATGTATGTATGTTTTTTTTAAGCTCTCGCGGGTACTTACATTTGGTGTGTTTAGCTTCCTTTGGGTATTATCCCACGTCATTGTAGTTCTGTTAAAAAGTTGTAGCAACGTTTCAGCAGAATCTCATCTGCCACATCACAGGCTTCTGTGTGGATGTGTGTCTCACAGTTCCTCTGCTTCAAATTTGAGGCTGGTCTATTCTGATTGGCTTATTGCCTGGGTCTGTGTTCATTGGACTTGGAGTTTGATTGATTGGTGTTTCTGGTTTCTTCTGTCTTGTTTGTGGCTTTGATTGGCTGGCAACACTCTGTTCTTGTGTTGGAGGCTTTCATGCAGCTTGGCTTCCGTAATGAAAGGACGGCTGCTATTCATCAGCAAGCTGCTATCCATTAGCAAGCTGGTTTTCACCTGGGTGCCTGGTGGGGGGGTGTTTGAGTTGGAGCTATCAGAGGAGTCTGTTTGTGCCCAGGTGTTTTGCCTGCCTGTGGTGTGGAGATCTTTCTATTTGAGAGTGCAGGCTTCCAAATGATTTGACAGTCTGCTGGAATCATCTCTTCTATTCATGCTGTCAGGTCTTTTTTCAATCTCTATGGCTTTCTGATGATTCTTGTGGCTGGGGTTTTCTTATAGTGGCTAGGTTTTGGTGCCAAACTGAAGTTGATGCTGTGACCTGTGGTTTTTCACGTGTTTGGACTAGTGAGGAGTGTGTTCCAGCTTTTTTTACTCGCATTTTTTTGTGTTCATCTAGGCGGGTACTTATTTCTATTGGTCTGTCCAATGTATGTGGCCGGGAATGATGTACAGGGGAATTTCGTATATGCCTTGGTTTTCCAGGTCAATTTTGTCTTTGGCGTTCCTCAGGATGGCTGCTATTTTTTTGTCTGTTTTGAAAGGCAGTCTTGAATGTGACTGCTGTGTAGTAATCTACTGATTTATCTGTAGTACCTCTTATGTAGGGGCAAGGACAGTTGTTCCATAGGTCTGTTTGGTCTTCTAGGTCTCTGTTTATGTTTGGTTGTTTTGTGAATCAAGCTGGTGATTTTGTTTTTTGTGGAAGCCAATTGGCTGGTCAATACTTCAGTAAGGGTGCATAGTTCAGTCCTTTAATGTGTGTTTATCTGCCAGGCGTTTGGTTCTGTTGGTAATGAGTGTTTTCGCCACGGAATTTAATCTGTGCTGGGTGTGGTGGGATTGGGCGTTGAGATAGCAGTTGGTGTGTGTTTTTCTTTGGTATATGGTGTGGTCCCCAGTGTGGCCATCTGTTCTTTTTGTAGATTAGTACATCTAGGAATGGTAGTTGTTTGTTTATTTCCATTTCCATGGTGAACGTTGATTTTGGGGTGTGTGTTGTTTAGGTGTGTTAGGAAATTGTTTAGGTTTTTCTTTTCATGGGGCCAAATCACAAATGAGTCATCGATGTATCTTAGCCTAGTTTTGGGTTTGTGGTGGCATTAGCAGGGCTCTGGATTCGAATTCTTCCATGAACAGGTTTTGCAAATGACGGGTGACCAATGGTGATCCCATAGGGGCTCCTTCAATTTGCTTGTATCTTTGGTCTTTGTATATGAAATGATGTGTTGGTTAGGCAGTGTTCTGTTAGTTCCATGAGGTCTTTAGCTGGTTTGGTATTATTTTTGATGATTTCAACGAGTTTTTTTTATTGGGACTTGAGTGAATAGTGAAACCAATTGAAACTTACAAACAGATCTTTCTTGTTCTACGTGTAGATCTTTGATCATTCTAGGAAGTGGTATGAGTTTTTGTACATATGAAGCTGCGGATTCAGCACGGGGCTGTAGTTGTTTTGCTAAGTATTTAGCTAGGTTTTTGTAATGGTGCTCCTATGGAGCTGACTATGGGTCTGAGAGGTTATGCCTTCTTTGTGTATTTTTGGGAGGCCGTATAATTTGGGGCATCTAGAAGATTTTTCTCTTGGGATGAATCGTCTGTTGTATTTCTTTGCTTATGTGGCTGGTTATAATTTTCTTCTTGGTTAATATTTTAAAGATATGTGGTTGGGTCTGGGTTTATAGGTTTGTATATGGAGTCTTGGAGTAGGTCTGTCAATTTTGTTTCATAGTCTTTTCTGTCATTACTACTGTGGCATTTCCTTTGTCTGCTGGGAGTATTATTATGCTGTATCATTTTTCAGGGTTTGGTAACGCTGTGAATTCATCTTTTTGCAAATTATTTTTTTGGTGTTTCGTTGTGCATAAGATGTGAGTAACCTGGTGTCTTTATTCTGTCATAGCTTCATCTTGTAATTTATGGTTAGGCTGGATTTCTACTGCACATATGATGGATATAAATGAATGGATATATTTGGTATATGGTGTGTCCAGTGTACCAAAAGAAAACACACACCAACCGCTACCTCAACGCCCAATTCCACCACCACACAGCACAGATAAATTCCGTGGTGAAAACACTAATTACCAGAACCAAATGGCTGGCAGATAAGACAACATATAAAGACTGAACTAATCACCACTGAAGTATTGAAGCCAATGGCTTCCACAAAAACAAATCACCAGCTTGATCACAAAACACACCAAAGACCATAACAGAGACCTAAGAGAAATAAGTACCCGCCTAGATGAACACCAAAATGCAGTAAAAAAGCTGAACACACCTCCTCACTAGTCCAAACACATGAAAACCACAGGTCACAACATCAACTTCAATGGCACTAAAACCCTAGCCACAATAGAAAACCCAGCCACAGAATCAAGTCAGAGAGCCATAGAGATTGAAAAAAAAGACCTGACAGCATGGAATAGAAGAGATGATTTCCAGAAGACTTGTCAATCATTTGAAAGCCTGCACTCTCAAATAGAAAGATCTCCACCACCACAGGCCAGGCAAACACCTGGGGCACATACAAACAGACTCCCTCTGATAGCTCCAACTTCAAACACCCCCCCACCAGGCACCCAGGTGAAACCCAGCTTGCTAATGAGTAGCAGCTTGCTGATGAATAGCAGCCGTCCTTTCACATGGAGCCAAGCTGCAGCATTGAAAGCCTCACACAAGCAACAGAGTGGTTGCAGCCAATCAAAGCCACAAAACAGACAGAAGAACCCAGAAACACCAATCAATCAATACTCCAAGTCAATGAACACAACCCAGGCCTTAATAGCCAATCAGAATAAACCAGGCTCAAATTTGAAACAGAGGAACTGTGAGACACACATCCACACAGAAGCCTTGATGATTGGCAGAATGAGATTCTGCCTGAAAAGTTGCTACAAACTTTAACGAACTACAATGACATGGGATAATACCGAAGGAAGCTAAACAGCACAAATGTAAGTACCCGCGAGAGCTTTAAAAAAACATTATATATATATATATATATATATATATATTTAACAGAAGACTTTCATATAATTTCATACTCCATGAAATAGAAGATACAATAATAGAACAATAATGTGCTTAAAAGCCATTGGCTATATTAACTTGAGACTAAATTTTTTTTTGGTATTGTTTTGTCCTCCCAAAAAGAGAGAAAACAAAAACTGTTAATTGAGAAAAGGTGAACTATAGTTGCTTGCCAAGATCTGATAAGTGCTAGGAACCTCCTCCCCAGAACATTTCATATTATTAGGAAATACTTCATGAAATGCTATTCACCATAGAATTCCCAGGCTCCCATTCTTTCTAAAAATGGAAACACGTGGCCCATTTCTCGACTACGATTCCCAAGAACCCTACCACATGGATATTTGAAAAACATTGGGAGCTGTAGTTTGCTAATATCTGCAAGGACACAAAGTTCCTACTCTCAGCTTAGACAGTGAAAAGTTCTCCAGCAGCATATCTGTGCTTGCAGTTCTTTTTTTCCAAGATTATTTATATTTTACATGGAGATAGGGATAGATAGATAGATAAATAGATAGATAGATAGATAGATAGATAGATAGATAGATAGATAGATAGATTGATTATATTGTAGGAGTCTATAGGTTTGTGTGTGTGTGTTTGTCTCTCTCTGTGTGTGTTTTAATGATCCCATAATCCCTTGCAAGGTGGAGTCGGGGCAACTGATGGAGCTGAGTGTTCATTGACCGAATGCCCTTTCTGACGCCAATACAGAGTTTGCAGATGATATTTTTTTAGTGTGCCCTGAGAGAGAAATATCTGCAGCTACCCAGGATTGAACTCACAGCCTCCTGATTGAGAGTTCAGAGCTCCACATCTAGGCCAATGCACCCCTCTGTAAGTGTATATACACTTATGAAATAAATATGCTGCAACACTTTGTATATTTTATTTGTTTGTTTGTCAAACATGAACAAGATAATAAGCATAGGTATGAACATAAACATGAACAAAGGAAGTAAATATGGATAAATGGGGACAGTAAGACAGGGACGGTAGGCATGCTGGTGCACACCCCCTTTAAGGACCTCTTAAGAATGGGGTGAGGTCCACAGTTTAAGATTGAAGGTTTGAAGGTTTGAAGGTTTGAGGCTGTAACAATGGAAATGAATAGGGCATTCCAGGGGTTGACCACTCTGTTGCTGAAGTCGAATTTTCTGCAATCGAGTTTGGAGCTGTTTACCTTGAGTTTGTATTGATTGTTTGCCTATGTATTATTGTGATTGAAGCTGAAGAAGTCATTTTATTTAATTATTTTAAATCCAGAAATATCATTCGGTTAATATTTTTTCATTTTTTACATTTTCATATGTAGAGTGTTGCTTCACATTGTGCTTTCAATCAGGACTGTGTATTTCAGTTCTTTTCATTTATCATGGTGAAGCTTAACTTAGATCTTTTTACTAATGTAAAAATAGCTCAGCCTGCCCAGAGATAATTTCAATTGGATATCCCTGTTAATTAATTAATCATAAACACTTCAATAAATTCAATCCATCTCCACTCAACCACATAGAAATGGGAGATTTCCTATACAGAGTTGCCAGAATTGTGACTTTTCACTCTTCCGCTCTGTTGATTCATTTGGGAAGAATCAGTAAACTTGTTTTATCTCTTACTGAGTAGAATTTTATCGGAAAACCATATTTCCTAGAGGTACGTAGGCTCCAAGAGTGTCTAATAAGCCACTTCAATTAAGTAAAAGCATACAAATAATAAAATTTTAAAATAACAAATGATAACAAGATAATGATAATTAAGCATAAAATGTCCATGTCATGGAAGTAATAGTTTAGCAATCAGTTACTGATTAAATAGCCTTTTTAAATGAGTCACTGTGATGTTTTAATTCTATCTGAACTATGCAAAAAATTTTTGTGCAAACAGACTCTTTGTGATTTAACTCAGGTTTGCATAACTGATCAGCCTATTCTGTAGAATGTTCATCAGATGAGATTGAAGATGATTTTCTTCTTTGCTTCTGCTGATTAAAGCAAAAGGCATGAACTTTTAGGAATCAGTGTGATGGGTTAAAACGAGCTGCTCTGGATAGACAGACAAAACATGTTAAAAGCTTTGCAAAACAACAACCAAAGGAGCAATTTGATCATAGGCAATTTATCGAACTCTTCTTTCAAATTGCATAAATTTGATGTGTCAAATCAAATGCTATTTTCAGAGATTCAATGATGATCTTTAGAGACAAAGATTTTTTTTGGCTTTGTACATTGTTTTTTGTTACTTGCTTGGTGGTCATCCATTAGTTCTTAGGATTTTATTAGTTGAGATGAGGCCTCTAGATAAGTATCATTGAAGAGCTGGAGTTTGAAGATGATGTTTAGTGATGGAAATCATCATGGGAGGACAACATTGAAGAACAATACAGTGTGAGGAAAAGAAGCAAGGGCCCAGTTTCCTGGGAACAGTGGTTGTGAGAAAGGGGATTACCAGTATTGCAGATCACAGAAAAACAAAGGCAATTCCTTTAAACTTCTCTAATAATTCTATATGTTAAACCAGACACTGGCTGATCAATGTCAAGGCTTTACAGTCTAAAGTTCACCAACTCATTTAAGAAAAAAAACAAATCTAAACTGGCTGTAGAACCCAGAATCCTAGTTTCCATTGCAATCAAAAGAAGACTGAGGGGCAAATCAAAAGTTCAGGAATCATAGTGATGCTCCAAGAGAAAACCAGCAGAATCATTTTGAACACAAAATTGCCAGCAAAAAGTAGAGCATTTCATAATGCTTCTCTGAGGAAATCAGTGTGCTTTATGTTGCCTGCAGGTGGAATCTGGAAGTGGGATGTTAGAGAAAATACCATTTTCTCTATCTAGACTATAGTGCCTTAAAAACTGAGCTGTCCTCAGGCTGTTTCAGCTATGGAAGGATATAGAAACAACAGTGAGGCATTTGCTTTGGAAAGGAGAGGTGGGCTATCCTTGCTTTAAAACAGGGGTGTCCAGCCTTGGCAAATTGAAGACCTGAATTCCCTAAATTCACCAGTAAGCCATGTTTGCTAGAGCATACTGGCAGTTGAAGACCACAAATCTGAAAGTTGCCAAGGTTGGACACCTGTGCTTTACGTTGTGATTGGGTTGATTTGCCCCCAGACATCTTAAGCATTGTGATGTCTACCACTGATTCACTTGGGATCAATATATATGAACACCTCACCAACTATTTTAGAACTAGAACTGCATCAAGCATAAAAATTAAGAAGAGTAGAGATGGAACAGGTGGAAAACATGTTAAAAGTTAGAAGCTGAAGACTATGATTACTTGTTGGAGAATTAGAAAAGTTTATACTGCAAGGTATGCAACTTTATACTGCAAGTAATGCAACTTTTTCAGAAACTATTTTGAAAAAACAAAAATTCTGCAGGAAGATTGAAGTTCCTAACTACAATTATTGATACCATTTCAACTTGTACCCAGATATCACACTATACAGAAAGATTTGGGTGAACAGAACACAGAATTCTCCTGTGCTGTTCTTTCCTAATTCTAATTTATGATTTTGCACCTTTTCTCCTGTTTATGGTGGAAAAATATCTGGGCTGAGACTTCCTATGTGGGGTGTACTTTCTCTTCAATTTTAATCTCATTTTGGTCCAAAATTAAATCACCAACAGGCATTTTAAACTTTCTCCATTTACATAATTGAATTTCAAATTATTGTGAATCAAGTCTGACCTTCAAATTTCTATTTTCCCTTCTAGCTTGGCTGATTCATATATATCTAGTGATGTTTGGTAGCAAATGTTGCTCTGAGTTACCTAACTCAGTGTTCCTTACAAAGAAGACTTCTAAATGTAAATGGAGTCTTTGTATTATACTGCCATATTTGGACATTGTTCTCTTAAAAAGAAAGAATACCTATTTATTCCCCTGCCTGAGGAAGAGAAAACATAACCAAGTGGGAACACTGGATAGCTCAAAATTCTTTTTCTGCCTGACAGACAAAAGAAGATAAAAGAAAGCTTGCTTAAAAAGTAGAGACATAGCTTTAGAGAGACTGCAAGACCTTTGAACAGAACAAGTCAGATCTGTCCAACTTCTTATCATCAAATCAAATACAGCTCACCAGGCAGCCTTCAAGGGACTCAGTAACACCCCCATTTTTAAATTTAATTGGAATGACAATAGCAAGATACCCACATTACTTAAAATGGTGCTGGCTAATTGGTTGCTTAGAAAGTCATAAGATTTCACTTGCTGCAGTTCAAACATCAAGGTATTTGAGCAGGCAAAATTGCTTTAAAATCAATTTAATAGGAAGGCACATTTAAAATCATTTAGCCCCAACCTCTCACAGTTGCTTACCACACTCTATACTTTCTAAGGCTTTTAAGAATCAGGACAATAATGACTGCTAGTATTATTTATCAAACTTGGATGCTACCCAACTCTCCATTACTCTAGGCATATATAGAGACTTAATGTTACATACACCTGATCTAGTTTATCACTGCTTTGGATATGAGATACATAGGGAAGAGTTGACTGCATTAGATCCCAAGCAATTCCTTTTTGTTATGATGGACCACAAATTACCCAGAAATTGTGACAGTACAAATTTACATTGCAAAAGCAATATAGAATTATCATTTCAGAAGCAGCAATAATACCCTTATAGAACTTGTTCATATTGTAATATTTTTGAGACTCAGTGAAGAGGAGAAAAAGATTTGATTGTATTTGCATAAATTCAGTTAAACATTAAATATTGTTCTCAGCAATATTGAATAGTTTAAAGCTTAGAGTGAGTTTTAAGCAACCTATCTATACACCAATGGGGCAAACTAAGCATGCAAACATAACACTGATTGCAAGTCATAGTCTATTGTGTGTTGACACTTATCAGAGAATATAAAAACAGTTTAAGGGTTTAAAGCAGGGGTCCCCAACCACTGGGCCATGGACCGGTATCAGTCCATAGATCATTTTGTACCGGGCCACAAAGAATGAATAATCGTGATTAATATATATATATATATTTGTTTTTTTAAGCTCTCGCGGGTACTTACATTTGTGCTGTTTAGCTTCCTTCGGGTATATAATCCCACCGTCATGTTGTATTCTGTTAAAGGTGATAGCTCATTGTTAGTTCTGTTAAAGGTTTTGTAGCTCATTGTAAGTTCTGTTAAAGTTTGTAGCAACGCTTTCAGCAGAATCTCATCTGCCATCACTCAGGCTTCTGTATGGAAGTGTGTCTCACAGGTTCCTCTGTTTCAAATCTTGAGCTGTCCTATTCTGATTGGACTATTAACCTGGGTCATGTGTTCATTGGACTTGGAAAAGTTTGATATTGATTGAGTTGTTTCTTTCTGGATTCTCTTCTGTCTGTTTTGTGGCTTTGATGGCTGGCACACTCTGTTCTTTTGTGTTGGAGGCTTTCCAATGCAGTTTGGTTATCATGTGAAAGGACGGCTGCTTCCTTCACAGCAAAAGCTATGGGAGTTTCACCTAGGTGCCTGGTGGTGAGGTTGGTGTTTTGAGTTGAGCAGTCAGAGGGAGTCTGTCTGTCTCAGGTGTGTTTGTCTGTTTGTTGGGTGTGGAGGATTGCTTTCGTAGTTATGAAGTGCAGCTTACCAAAATGATTTGACAGTCTGCTGGAATTCATCTCTTGTATTCATGTGCTTGCAAGGGAGTCCTTTTTTCAATATCGTGCTCATCGGATTCTCTGATGAATTCTGTGGCTGGGGATTTTCTATCGTGGACTAGAGGAGGTTTTTGGGTGCCATCCGAAGTTGATGTTGATGAGACCATTGGGTATTGTGATGTGTTGACTACTGTGAGGAGGGTGTTTCCAGCTTTTTACTGCATTTTTTGTGTTCATTCTAGCTGGTAACTTTATTCTTCTGGTATTTGGTCTGTTCCAATGTATGTGGCTGAGAGCATGATCGTACCAGGAAATTTCGTATGATGGCCTTGGTTTCCAGGGTCAATTTTTGGTCTTTGGTTCCTCAGGATGCGCTGCTAATTATGTTTTTTGTCTGTTTTGAAGGGACAAGGTCTTGATGCATGACCTGTGTAGTATATCTTACTGATTTTATCTGTTAGTTACCATCTTAGTAGGGGCAAGACAGCAATTAGTTCCATAGGTGCTGTTGTTATCTAGGGGTCTCCTGTAATGTCTTTGTGTTGTTTTTGTGGATCAAGCTGCCGTGATTTTGTTTTTGTGAAAAGCCATGGCTGTCAATTATCTTCAGTCAGGGTGCACTAGTTCAGTCCTTATATATGTGTCTATCTGCACTAGCGTTTTTGGTATTCTTGGTAATTAGTGTCTTCACCACAGAATTTCATACTCGCTGCTGGTGGTGGTGGGACTTGGGCGCTTTGACGGTGACAGCTTGGTGTTGTTGTTTCTCTATTTGGTCATACTGGGGCAAAATATGTCGTACAAAGAGCCACTAGTGTTGCACATCTGTTTCTTTGCGTAGAACTTAAGCTACATCTAAGGAAATAGTATCGGTTTAGTTTATTTCCTCTTTCCATGGTTCGAACTTGGCACTTTGGGTGTCAGTGTGTGTTTGTGTCGTTTAGAAATTGTTTAGCGTCTTTGCTTTTGCATGCCAGGACCAACCTCACAAACGATGGTCATCGAAATGTATCTTAGCACATAGTTTGGGTTGTGTTGGTGGCATTAGCCAGGGCTCTGGAGATTCGTAATATTTCTCTCTCAAAATGAACTAGGCCTTATGCTAATTGACGGGGGACATGAGTGATCCCATTAGGGGCTCCTTCAATTATTGTTGTATATACTTTGTCCCTTTGTATATGAAATAATTGTCAGTTGTTAGGCAGTTGTTCTTGCTTTCGTTCCACTGACGCGTCTTTTAGCTGGGTTTGGTTTATTTATTTTTTGATCTCCAAGAGTTTCTCTTAGTTCGGCGACTTGAAGTAATAGTGAAACCACGTCCCGAATACTCTACAAGCAGATCTTCTTGTTTCTACGTGTGGATCTTTTGCATATTCTATAAGACCCCAGTGGGTATTGATGTTTTTTGTACATATGAAGCTGCTTTGCTGGTCCAGCATGGGCTGTTGTGTTGTTTTGCTAAGTATTTTAGCTAAGTTTTGTGAATGGTGCTCCTATGGAGCTGACTATGGGTCTGAGAGTATGCCTTCTTTGTGTATTTATTCGGATTTAGGAGGCTACGAGGCCAATCATCCTATGAAATAATAGCAGCCGTCCTTCATGACACGAAGCCGAAAGGACTGCATTTGAAAGCCTCCAAACAACAAGAACAGGGTTATCGCGGTTATAATATTTGCTGCTGCACAGCCATTCCAAAGCCACAAAAGACAGAAATACCCGAGAAACAGCCTAATAATCAAAACTCCAAGTCCATATGAACACAGACCAGACCCGTTAATAGCCCAATCAGACATAGACCAGCCCCTTCAAATTTGAAACCGAGAGGGGAACTGTGGACCACATTCCATACAGAAGCTCCTGCATCAGACGTGGTTCAGATGACTCATTCATATATGGTAATATATGCTGTGCACTTTCTTCGGTTTCCTGGATCTGATACCCCACGTCATTGATAGTGCTGTTTTAAAGTTGTACAACGTTTCCGCAGAATCTCATCTTTGCCCATCAATCAGCTTCTGTATTGAGTTGTGTTGTGGGTCCAGGGTCTCACGGCCCTTGGCTCTTTACAATTTGAGCTAGCCCTATTATTGTAGCACTATAAACTATTAATGTAGCCTATACACGTTGCTACAACTTTTAAAAGCTCGTACAATCACGTGGCGTGATAATTACAATGACGTGGGATAATACCCGAAGGAAGCTGAACAGCACACATGTAAGTACCCGCGAAAACTTAAAAAAACTATATAGATAGATAGATAGATATAGATATATATATAGAGAGAGATATATATATAATTAATAGCAGCTTACCAGGCAGAGATGTTTCCCCAGTCATTTCTCACTGTTTGAGCCAAGTCTACTTTGACTCTACAAGCGAAATATCAATGGAGATGGGATTCGTGATTTAACAAGTAGCAGGACCTGGGGTCACGAAATCTTACATCACAATTTTCAACTGCACAGAGATGTCTTTTGGCAAAAATAAAATAAAAATACCATGGTTCAGGCCATGCTGAATTTGAAACAGAAAGAAAATAAGAGTCAGAAAGAGAAATTGGCACCTCTCAAAGCCAAAATAATGAGAAAGCCATTTGGCCAGACAGATATATTTTGTTTTTTTACTCATGTCTGCCTGTCTGCTATGATAGTAAAGCCTGGTCTAATTTTTAAGATTTCTAATTTGCAGATTCCCAAACTCCTGGCCACATCACCCACAAACCAACGCTGTTACATCCTTCCATAGACACTGAGCCTTGATCAAGCAACAAGTAAGGTCTGTGAGGATAACCTTTATTTCTGTGGGAGCCTGAGCATCAAGAGATTCAAATTGCAAAGTTTGTCTAAATGTCAAGGGATTCAAAAGAGCCTAAAGAGAAACCCACTTTTTTATATTTCTATAGCATCATACGCATAAATATGGTAGCCTTCAATGTTACAAACAATAAAAGCATTGTGAATTTACTGCAAGCATGATGACAGGAAAATTAGTCTGATTCAGGGAAAATGCAAATCCACAAGTCTAGATTAGGCATGCCTCATCTTGGCCTTCAATCATAGGAGCTTTCCCCTTCGTGTTCCTTGAAAGTTTCCCTTTTTATGATTGTGTATTTGATTGAGCTATTTTTGGTTTTTCAAAGCTAGAATGGTTATTTTCACCGCTCCCTTTTTGCTTATTGGTCCTTCAAGTTGAAAGCCTTTCCAGATCTAAAATCTATGTTCCTTAGATCTTCTGCCAGGTCACAGATAAGCTGAGTCCATCAGTATTGAGTTGGAAGCCCCAATATCTACTGTCATTATTCTTTTCATCCTAATACCAATACGAAAAACCTGTGGGAAAATAAATTATTTTTCCCTTGAAATTTAAATTGTAAAATGGCCCAGCAAAAGGTCTGGGATCACTTGAACTGTCGCTCCTTTACTCCCTAAAGGAACTTTGAATGCAACGGAAATGTCATTGGCCAAAGCAACCCATGCAGTTTTCTGAAGTTTGGCAGGTTGCTCTGGCTCATCTTAGAATCTGTATTTTTTGTTTTGATTTGGTGAACATGAGGTCTTAACGGTTGCCCAAGCTGTTCCACTTAAGACAGTCCTAATGCCATAGTGCCAAAGTGTTAATATTGTAGCTAGTTTGTATTAGCTGAATTTTATTTTCTATCCTTCTTTACTTCTGCTGCCTTGGTAAAATATCACATCCCTGACATTTTGCCTGGGGTGGGAGCTAAATACGACTTCTGTCTTCTCAGAGTCAAGTACTATTGCTATTAAATATACACAGTGCCTTTGTAAAACTAGAGGAATGGGATGATATTTGGCCCCAAGAAAGAGAACAGATCCATAAAATCTACAGCCATCTATGATCTTTGGTTCTCACTCTTGATTTTTAAATGTAAAAAGCCCCAAAATATAGACTCATTAGTGATACTTTAAGGGTGCCTATCCTCTGGTAGGCAAACTGTGCCTGACTCACGGGGGAGGGAGAGAGTGTGCTCCACGATAAGATCCTAGCCTCATCCTGAGCAGTTCCAAGTGAAGCTTTCTGTGCAGGCCTTGGAGGGAAAACAGGTGGAAAGGCCATTTCTGCAAAGGCACAGGACAGAATCATGACAGGTGCTGCACGAAACAGCTCTGAACTTACCTTCCTTGGGCAGATGGCAGTACAAGAGCCAGAAGAAGAGGAGACAGCCAAGTATAGCAATTATCCTGGTAGGCAGCTCTCTCCAACCGGCCAGCATTCTTATAGAGGTTTCCCCAGATGGGCCACCAACAGGGGCCAAAGAAGGATGCGCCCCACTGCAAAGTTCAGCCTTTTTCTAAATCCAGCTATGAGAGGGTGTCTGCCTGGCACAGAGGAGATTCTGCCGTGGCTGGAGCACAGCTGCATTCCCTTCCAAGCAGAGCAAAGCTGTAGGCAGCAGCATTAGGCTTTCAAGAGAGAATGTGCAGGTCCAACTGCAACTTCCTGGAGTGCCCGGCTGGGTTATATTTAGGATCGGGCGCTTCTCGCTCTACAACCCAGGGGTACCAGAAGTCGTCTTTCTTGACCGAGGCAGAGGCTCCCTCCCTTTTTACAGCTTATCCTCAACAACAAGCTCCGCCTTCGCCGTAGCCGAGAAGGGGGTTCTGAAATCCCGATTTGCACCAGTTAATTGCTTTAAAAGTAACCGTGGGGGTTGCAGCTTTTGAGGGACCCCGCCCCTTTGCTCGGGACCAGCCGAAGTCCCGGCCGTGCGCAGTTCGGTTCTTGACTTGTTCTGTTATCTTTTCAACAGCCGCAGACGCCGTTTCTGCTGCTGCTGCTGCTCCCCTTCGCCGTGTGGCGCGGTTTGCCAGGCGCAGTCTTCGACACCGCGGTCTCCCCCGCAAGAGCCCAGCCGAGAGCTCGAGTCCCCGCCTGCGCCGCTGCTGCCTGCTCGTCCGGCCTTCCTCGGCCGCAGGGGAAAGCTTTCATCCTCGGCTGCGGGGGAAGCCTCGGGGAGGAGGGGAGGGCAGAGGAGCGGAGCCTGCCAGCAACAAGCTCCGACCTCGCACCCTTTTGGGCCACACGCGCACACACAAACACACACACAGAGAGAGAGAGGATCTCTCGAGCGCTCTCGGCCCCGCGAGTCACCTCCCGTCGCGCCTCCGACTCCGGCTACCTGTGGCAAGCTCTCCTCCTCTTGGATCCGACCGGGCTCCCTGCAACAAACAGCGACCTGCCGGGCTGGAGAGAGAATTTCTTCGATTCCGGTTTTGATCTGGGAGGAAGGCGAAGTATGGGGGGTGGGGGGGTTGCGTGCGTGCTAAATAGAGAGGCTGGGAAGTGTCAGAAGCTCAAACGCGGGGGGGGGAGGGGGGGAGCTGACGCCCCCCTTTCCCCTCAGCAACAGAGTCTCGCCCCTCCCTCCGATACTTTCGGGCTCTCCGCAGCGGGAGAAGCTCGGCCCGTTCTCTGCGACTGGGGAGCCCCCGTTCCTTCCCCAACCAAAGCCGCTGCGGCGACTCGATGCCGAACTACTGTAAGAAAGACGCGGGAGGAGCCGGGAGCAATTCCGGCTGAAGCGTTGGCAGCCGCCTCAGTTTAGCGCTCCCCTCGGAGGCGTCTGGCCAGCGGGATCCCTGCTCGAAGCGGCCCCGCGCTATCGCTGCAGTTTTGTTTTTGTTTTTTGTCCCCCCACCCGGCGGGTGCAGGGTTATCTTCTCCAGATCGCGCCGAGGAAAGATCCGGGGAAAGTTTCTGGCTCGCTCGCTCGCTCGCTCTTTGTCCGCGAGCGGCTCTTTCTCCCCACTCGGCGCTCCGAAGCAGCAGCGCCGGCTTCTCCCGGTCCGCCGCCGGTCGGCTCCCCAGACGGAGAGACCCCCTTGCTCTGAATTCTCCTTGGCGGACTGTCTCCCTCCGCTTAACTCTTGCCGCGCTGCAGCCTGCCGGCCGCCCGCCCGTTCCGCTCGGAGCTGCTGGTCTGCTGCCGCATTCCCTGCCCGCCCGCTTTTCCTTTGGCTGGAAGAGTCCTGCTAGGAGTGGGCTTCGCGTCCTCCTCCTCCTCCTCCTCCTCCTCCCCTAGCAAAGGTGAAAGCCGCAGGGCATGGGTGGGCCGGGGAATGCAGCATTCCGGGCTTGGTGGTTCAGCCTGGCAGCGGAAGAGCCCGGCAGGAGCAGCACGACTCTTGCTGGGGGTTGGCTGAGGAGTCAGTTTTTCACGCCGGACCTCCTTGGTGTGGCTGAAGGACGGCGTCAACTGCGGGGGGGGGGGGGGGGGNGCGCTTCTGTGGGACAGGGACGGCGGCCTCCGTGAGGTGACTGTCCAAGCCGAGACGAGGCGCCCACGCAGGCGGCGAAGAGCAGCGCCTTGTAAAGCTGTGGCGCGGGGGTGGGGGCCGGGGGCCGGGTAGGGCAAAGGGTCCGGACGGAACGCGCCTGCTCCGGGCCCGTCCTGGTTGCTTGGAGTTTGGGGGGGAGTGGGGGCGATGTTTCCGACTGGAGCCGGGGTGCGAACGATGGTTTCGAGGGACCTCGGCCGAAGGAGGGTGCTTTCCTAGGCAAAAGGGGTTTTTTTCCCCCCCCCCATCCACATTCCTTTCTCGGGTCGCCTGGGACGCCCCTTCTAGTCTTCCCCCCTCCCCCCAACCTGATGTGCCCTCCAGACGCGACCCCTGCCGATCGAGCCAGCCAGCAGAGGCTCTGCACCGCGGCTGGCGGACGGTGGGAGATGCGGTTTTATTTGTTTTATTTATGGGCATTTATTTTTGTCAGTTGCTTACAAAAATAATAGGTATAAAGTAAAAACATAGTTATGAATACATGGATACCTATAAGAAAAATAAAAATAAGAAAAATAAAGGAAACAATAGGACAGGAACGGTAGGCACGTTGGTGCGCTTCGGCATGCCTCCTATACAGACCTCTTAGTTGTTACTGAGAATCTTTCGGGCAACTCCTATTGCAGTACAGATTGTATTGTAAGCTTTGCCAGAGGAGGTCCTGTTTCCATGGATTGAACAATGGAACAAGGACATTTTTTTAAAGGATTTTGCCGGGGGGGGGGAGCTGAGGGGTGGGAAAATCTAAGAGAAGAAGAGAAGGGTTTTTTCTGAATGACCTCGAAGGAATTCTTGGGTTACCGGTAAACTTTAGATCTGGGTGATGTCCGTCGATTCAGTGCATTGAGTGAGTCCTTTTTTAAGTGTAAGAAATTGGAATCGGCTCCCCATTGAATTGTGTTTCCCCTGAAGTTTCACAGCTGAATCCTAAATCTCAGTTTGTCCCTAGGAGGTAAGGGGGCCTCACAGCATGGAGTGCCTTTTATCTGCCTTTAGATGCCTCATCTGTTCCAGCCTTGGATCAGACATTTGGCCATGAGGATATGGATCTGTGGCAGCCGGCCCTGACTACTGCAGTACATCTATGTGGACTTGTTCCCAGCTCTTTGGGAAACTAAAATCTTCACCGGGCAGAATAAACTCAGGCAACCATTTTCATTCCAGCACCCTGTTGCTGGCTGGTGGTAGTAAAGAGCAAATATAGTTTGAATTCAGAATGTTTCAAGTTATAATTTTTGATTGGCATTTGAAACTCCCACTGAAATGAGTTTTGAAATGTTTGAGTTCAACACAGCTCTAAGCAGAGTTTGCACTTTGTTCTGAGTTGGAAATGCTTGTTTTAAAAAATGCCTTTTTTAAAACAGCTTGTTTTGTACACAAAGGAAATATTTGGAATTCAACACAGGATATTTTGAATTTAAAACAGAGTAGATGGAAAATTAGCATTCCTGGCTGATGGATAATTCTTGAAGTTGGTATAAAATATAAGTTTGACTGGATGAAGAGCAGTTTATATATTCCTGAATAAAGAGATAATACATTTTTCAACTGCATACATAATACAGATACATATAAATACAATACTTGTACGCTGTAAATTACACAGATTCACACACAACTAGAGTATATGTGTATGACCCAGTTTCATTTGCATCTTTTTCATACCAAGAGAACAACGCAACATATTTTCTCATCCTTTGAAAGCTCCTCAGATCCTGGTGTCTTTTGGAAAAATGTGCCTAACTGTATCTGTCAGGTGCTGCGCTATTTTCAAACTTACAGATTTGTAACAGTTACATTGATCCCGCTTTTCTTTAAAAGGAGAAGAAAGGGGCAGCATAGTTGGCTCAGCGGTTAAAAGATTTTTTTTGTTGTCTGGAAAGAGACCAGTGTTTGGGTGAGTTCCTTGCCCCAGCTCTTGCCAACCTTGTAGTTCGAAAGCATGCAAATGCGAGTAGATAAATAGGTAGCACTTTGGTGGGAAGGTTACAGCACTCCATGATGTCATGCTGGTCACATGACTGGAAATGTCTTTGGACAGTGCTGTCTCAATGGCCTTGAAACAAAAATGACTACCGTCACCCTATGGTCAGCAATGACTAGCGAAGTAAAATCCACAGGGACTCCTGTATCTTTTTACTTTTCTTCTAAAGAGATCTTTGAGAAATCTCAGAGAATTTAGAGATCTACAGAGAATTCTTACAGAGAATTTTCCCAGACTGTTTGAATTGAATAACAGGATGCATTGTGTTGAAAAACAAATTTATTGAAAGTCCTGGAGGAAAAGACTTGCGTTTTTATAGATTTATGCAAATTAGAGTATAAATATAATTGGATACCACAGCAAAGTATGTGGCCGGGTGCAAACAAAAACAAGTATTTGATTGGCTATAGTGCATCATGTGCCTAGTGAAGCAATCTGGTGTAACTAATAAGGCAGGACTGCAAAGAAGAGGCTTTGAAAGAACAAAGGCAGTTTTTCATTAGCACGGTTTTTTTCAAGGGATTCACTTTTGCTTGGCTTTACAAAGTTTTGCTTCTTTCCCAGTACCTTTTCTCAGCTTATCAGCATTCCTTGGCCTTCAATATGATAGTTTTGGTTTCCCTGGGAATGTTTATTGGGTTAGGGCAGGAGTTCTGCTGGCTGAGGAATTCTGGGAGTTGAAGACCACAAGTCTTAAAGTTGCCAAGTTTGGAGACCTCTGGGTTAGGGGCTTTTAGCTTGAGCCTCCATTTCAAAATTCTTTTTCAGTAATTTTCATAAAGCCCGATGCCATATTATTTCCTCACAATCCTTTGAAATAGGTTAAGCTGAGAGATGGTATCTGGTTCTAGATCATCCAGTAAACTTAAATAACTCAGCTGTATTTGAGTCTAAATTTCTAGAGTCTGAATGAGACATTCACACTCCTGATTTTATTCAGGATGCTGATGAATCCTAAGCTGTTTGTGAATATTGGTATCTGGTGAATTCTATGGAAATTCTCAGTCATCCAAGTCATGGTTGTCTCAAAGGTGCTTTTTCAAGAGGCAATTGGACTTTCTGGTTTTTCTTTGAAGACGTTTCACCTTCTCATTCAAGAAGCTTCTTCGGCTTTCAGCAACTCCCAGAAGGCTCCACACCCATTTACACTACTCAGGTGACCCTGACAACACAGATAAACCTCCAGGAGAGCCTCAACAACTCTCTAAAACAGGGCTGTCAAAATCCCAGCCCCATGGGCCGATGCACCATGTGCTGGCCATATCCACACCCACAGAGGTAGTATTCAGCAGGCTCTGACCAGTTCTGGAGAACTGGTAGCGGAAATTTTGAATAGTTCAGAATATTACTTCTGACTGGCCTCGCCCCCATCTATTCTCTGTCTCCCGAGTCCCAGATGATTGGCTGGGTCTTATTTTGTTGCCCTGCACAGGAGAACGGAGCTGGAAAGCAGGTTAGTGGGGTGGGGAAGGAATGGGGATTTTGCAGTATCCTTCCCCTGCCACAGCCACCAAGCCACACCCACAGAACCGATAGTGAAAAAAATTTGAATCCCACCACTGCACACCCAGTTTAGTGAAGGGGGAAAAAGTCCCAATACCTCATGTGATACCACCATGACAACATGTTTGACAACCCTGCTCTAAAAGAATGTAAATGACCAGCTGTTTGCAAGAAGTATAAATCTTTCCATTCCCCACCATCCAGTTTTAGCTGAAGAAACTTCTTGAATGAGAAACAACATGTTCAAAGAAAAACTAGAAAGTCTCCATGCCTCTGAAAAAAGCACCTTTGGGACACCTGGTGAATTCTTTCAGCAATATTCACTTTTGTGCAGTTCAGTGGCAGAATTAAAAGGTGCAAAAGGGGATGTATTACTTCACCTGGAGGCTAGTGATAGACTCTTGGGACACTGGCCACCATTTCTTAGCCTGTCTTGCTCCAATATTAAGCAGTCTGCTCTGGAGTTCATACTTTGTTTGGTTTTGTATCCTTCCTAGGCAGGAAGACATTCTTCCAGAGCTTTTTGCACTAGATTGACTTCCCTTCATTCAAATGCAGCAAAAAGAGTCTCTCCTTCCCCATTGTCGGCTTCTCCTATGATGACAAGCCCATACCTTCGCTCCTGACCCTCTCCTTTGACTTGGGGGAAATCAATACACATGTTCCACTACAGAAGTGGCTGTGCCTGGTTTGTTAACTATGAGAGACCCTGAATGAATAGCACTCAGGTGGGTGATTTACCATCAGATCTGTAGGGATAAAGGGAAACCAATATAAATAGTCAGTAATAAAACTGTTTACTGACACTAGGCATTCTTTAAAGAAGATTTGTATGCAGAGAAGTCCACCTCTGATAAGCTCTCCAGCTTACAATTATTGACTCTCTTGTCCAGCGGTGCTGGGGCTATTATTAGCAGCAGAAAGCTGGGAGTCTCTGTCTTCATAAAGCACCTGATAATACCATATTAATAAGGCAGGCAACCATATCAGAGTTGAAAAGAAGCCGGAGCAGAAGTCAACATTATTAGTCCTGCTTAAAGAGTAATTGCTGAATGCTGTCAGGGCCAACATTTTTTTCTCCAAGGGGCAGTGCACCAAGGTCCATTAGATTTCTATTGATTTTTTCATCAAGTGAGAAGAATGCCAGAACTTTGCAGGGCTGGGCTTAAAATGCAGACATGGGGGTATTGCAAACATTCATGAAAGTGGGTTATCGTCTCATAGTTTGCCCATATAATATATAATCTGAGTAAATCGCATGGGTTTATTTCAGATGAATATCTTGAAAAAACAGTGATCCCTCTCCCCCTGGTATATAATTGTTTAACAACATGCTTGCTTTGTAAGATGGGAATGTTCACAAGTTGGTAAGAGTGTTGCAGTGTATTTTTGTGGTAAAGGCCAAATTTATTTATATGTTAAACTGCTCTGCCTTGGGAACCTTTTCATGTTTCAGTGGCTGGTTGCCACTTAACTGCACCAGAGGGAAAACAAGTCTGTAACAGTCTTTATTTCACTTGGCATATTTTACACCAAATTCAAGAGATTAAGTCTCTTAAGACATTGATACTAGTTAGGTTTGTGCAAGACATAAGAATAGATGAAATCTTGCAGCAGTGAAATAATATAAAAATCTCTTAAATTCCCAAGATGTTGGCAGTGGCCATTTGGCACTGCTTTTGTTATAATGCATTTTCCAGGGAAATGCAGCATTGAAAAAACAAGATTTTCCAGTATTCTTTTCTTCCCACCCCTTTTCCCCATTCTGAGGTGTCTGCTGAAAGATACAGAATCTGGGCCTTCCAAAATGGAAACGTGAATATTCTGAACACTAAAACCAGCAAGAGCTGTGGTTTTAAGCCTCTTTTTTCAGCACTATCATAACTTCAGACAGTCACTAAATGAATAATCATTAAGCGAGGATTACCTGTAGTGAAAAGTAGAAGTATTTTTCCTACATTTTCCTTTATATCCTACATATCTTGTTTTAACAAAGTGAATACGAAGCTACCAGAACAGGAAACATAAATAAAACATCTAAATCAGTTGGCCCAGGTAATTTGGCTCCAGCTGTCTCCATTGCCCATAAACAATATTTTCCCATTTATTTTCACTACAAACCCCATTAGAATCCTGATGATACTGTCAATAGTCAGAAGTGATAGGAATTATTTTGAACATTTGGAGATCTATCCAGATTTCGAAAGGAAGGTCTACATTAATTTGCAGTTTTCCAGTGTTTCAGGCAGGAATTTTTCTCATCGTTACATAAAGATGACAACTGCTGTTCCATAGCCCTGGTGTTCTAGCAAGAGTATGTGGGGTATAGAGAAACTCCCATTTTTGTTTGCAGCCTTAGAACAATAAAAAGGAAGGCAGTACAAAATCGTAAGGAAAGAAGATTAAGAACAGATCTCAAAAGATCTTTTTAATAAAAAGTACCCCCCTTCAAACTCTGCTGAAGTATATAAATGTTATTTACAACAGTTTTGGCAGGTCATATATTTTAATATTTTATTACTTAATTTAATATTTTTAGTTCTTTGAAAATTACAAAATCTTATGGATTATAAATCCATTTGTGTCAATCTGATTAAAATGAGTAATTGGTGTTATCTTTCGTACACTAAATTACACATTCTTGCATTGTTATTTGAAACAGATAATTGCATGACATATTGATGCCAAAATGCTGGCTTGATAGTTAATGTACTGCCATTGAGTGGTCACTGGAGCCATTTGTGGCTTGGTTAGCCAAACTCAGCATATGTGAGCATGAATTGACTTTACCATGGCATCACCCTCTGGACTTTCTTTTCCAGGAAAACAAAGCCAGATTCTCACATCTACATGTTAAACTAAGTTTAGCAAAGCATGTCACCGATGGTTTGCCTGCTCACATCTGCTGCGATTTGTGGTACATTCAGTAATAAACCAGCTTTATGGCTTAACATAGGATGCACATTGCTTCTCCATTCCTTTATTTTTGCAATTTCTGTGGATTTTCAATTAAGCTACATAATTCCTTTGGAAATTAATGATGTGTGTTGAATCCAAGATACGTTTGCTGGTTTGTTTGTTTTTTTATGTTCTCCTTTTCAAACTAATGCAATGTCACGTATAAGGTAAGTACACAGTGAAGGAAGTTTCACTGAAGAATAGGAGACATTTAAATAACACACACATTTGTCAGATATCTCCAGGTGATTTATAGTCAAATCACGTATATTAATAATATAACAAATGGTTAAATAACACAAATGTTTAAAAGCTAAAAACTACATCACAATTATGAAACTAACAGGCAGTTAAGATATTTGAAGAAAGTCTGGATGAATAGATATGTATTTAATTGATGGTGGAAATAATCCATGTTCAGAGCCACCTAATTTCCATGCGAGAGATTTTGTCACACAGCAAGGACCAAAATGGAAGGTTTCTTCCTATATCCCTACTGACCCAGCATCAACAGGTGACGATCAAAACATCTGCTGAATACAAGGCCGAAAGGATCCATAGGTATCCCTCTGGGAACTTGATCCTTCTGTAAGGTCTTAGAAATCAGCCTAAGAAATTAAGTGGGGCTTGACAATCAATCCAGGTTGATTTGGATCAGTCTAATTAGGGAACCTAATTTGTTTCTAAGATCAGATAGAATTGTCTTGTGACTTTTGTCTCTTGTGTTAGTTAGTGCAGTCCTCAAAGAGCAGCACAAGCTCCTTTCCTACCCATCCATAACATAAAATTCAGTTTATTTCATGTCTTGGTATCTCTGCACATTTCCTCACTTTCCTTCTATTATTAGTTGCAACTGGCACAGATGATGAAGTCATTATCATAACAAAATAAGTTTGTACGTGGAGAAGAAATTTGATTAGTAAAGTATCGATGGAGATGCTCAATCATCCAGGTTCCAAAGGTGCTTTTTCCAAAAGATAAAACGTTCTGAACTGAAGAAGCTTCTTGCATGAGAAGTGAAAGGTTTTCAAAGAAATAAAACCAAGGTACCAGGCTAGAAGCCAGGTGATCCTGAGTTCTAGTCCTGTCTGATAGACATAGACAGCTGGATGATTTCAGATCTTTTAAACCTGAGAAGAGGCAAAGTACTTCTGAAAACCTAGCTAAGAAAAGTGCAAGGAGTAATCCAGGCAGTGATCAATAATCAAGACTGACATGAAGGCACCAAGAAAGAAAGTACTACATAACAACACTGAAATTTGATTTGGTGCTGTTGTATTCAACAAATAGAACCCAAAGTCCACTTTCAGATCCCCTCCTTTTCCTCCGAACTTAAGGCAACTTGGCAAACATTTGTATATGAATCATACCTGTTTCTTTTCATTATAATCATGTATTGGACCATATTTAGGAAAGACTGATTGCAGGCCTTCCCCAGTTGAGCATTTTGAGACCTATAACTCTTAGAATCTTAAAACTGGCTCAGTCAGAGATTTCTTTCATAATAAAAGGCAGTTAAGACAAATTCCTTGTACAAAGACAAAAAAGGAGATTCAGATATAATTTTGAATAGGAATTTGCTGTTAAAAATATTAAGAAAAGAAAGCATATTATGCACATTTGAACTGTGAGCAAATACAAAATAGAAGTATTAACATCTACTTAACAGAACAAATGAGCTAAATTTATTAGGCTGTTTTCAGAGTTTAATATTTTAATACATTTGAGCTTGTATTATACTTATCATTTGGTATAGTTGTGTGTACATGACTTACAGTCATTGTTAAATATTCCAATCCCTCTTAAAAGAGAAACTTCAGTTGATAAGATGTAAAATAGCCTTGTGCTGACATCTGAAAAAGTAAAAAATAGAAAAGATAAATTATACAAAGTATCAAAATCTTCCTGGGGATGAGTTGAGTTGTCTAGCTCAGTGGTCCCCAACCTTTTTTGTACCAGGGACCAGTTTCACGTTTCGGCAGAATCTCATCTGCCATCATCAGGCTTCTGTATTGAGTTCGTCTGAATACAGTTCGTCTGAATACAGACGAACTGTATTCAGACGAACTCAATACAGAAGCCTGATGATGGCAGATGAAATTCTGCCGAAATGTTGCTACAACTTTAAAAGCACTACAATGACGTGGGATAATACCCGAAGGAAGATGAACTGCATTCATATATATTTTGTTTTCCTTCCCGAAGGAATACCCGAAAGAAGCTGAACAGCGCATACATATACATATACATATACATATACATATACATATACATATACATATACATATACATATATATATATATATACCGGTCTGGGGCCCGGTGGTTGGGGACCCCTGGTCTAGCTGACAATAAACATGCTAAAATGACATGAGTGACAATTTTGGGGCAATGAAATGGCTGACTAAAGGGCACCTATGAAGTATTTTTAACTAGGATTTTATTGCACAGAATACTAGCTAAGCAATCAAATCTCCATCAAACATAGAAGCATGATCTCCCAACACTCTTGTAGTTATATAATTTAGACCCTAGGCCTAATTTTGTTTTGGTGAGGGAGAACATGTTAGATGAAAATATATATTATGCTTTTGCCGAGCAGGGCCTGAGACTTCTGCTCCTGTCCTGAACATATTCCGGCCTTTGAAAAATATTGTTCCTAGCAGAATGGTGTTTCAGACTACTGTTTATTTAATTCACAATTGGAAGCTGCCTCCTTCCTCTTCATCAGTATGTATTAAAACCTGAACTGCAATATCCTTCAAGAGATATACTATAGTGGTTAGGAATATGAGCCTTGATTCCATCATTATCTGAGCTATAATGGCTATTCATTTATTCTTCATTCAATCATTTGTTCATTCCTGTTTTCTCTCCAAAAAAATAACTGAAAGCAGTTCATTGTGATAAAATATGTGTTCCATAAAACTTAACCTGAAGAGTGGAAAAACAAAAAAATCCAACAACAACCAACTTCTGAAAGTAAATAAAAAACTGAAGTTTACTCGAAACAATAACTCATAGCCCACCTCTAACATATATGAAGGCACAGATCAAGGAAAACAGCTGTAATACACATATGATAAGGAGACAATGTGAATCAATGGAAGGCATTCTTCACACAGATCTTGGTCGTAAGTCTGAACATGAAATGTGATATAGTGCAGGGTACAGTGGAATCTTGGGTCAGGAATGCTTCTGATCATGACCAAATAGGGTGCTGAGCAAAAAAATCTGCTAAATATTTCACTTTGATTGCAAACACATCTTTGGGTGGTGATCAAACATAACCACGGCAATTTCCTTTGCATGCCAATTTTTTTTGTCCGTGGATTGGCAGTCAGTCTTGCTTCTGGTCATGGGCAAATTGGGTTGTGATTGAAGTCCTGGAATGGATTACGGTGGTGACTAGAGGTTCCACTGCATCGTAGGATGGCAGTCATGGGGTTATATTAGGTTTAGAAAGCAGATTCAAGTCCACCAATCTCACTGTAACTTTGGATCAGTTATGCTTTTAATTCAACCTACTACACAAGTTTTATGAATATGCAAAAATAATACTAGATGTACAGTTTCGAGATCCTGAAGGAAAAGTCAAACCTGATCTAACAGTTTGGCAAACAACTCTTTCTTCAGCCTCAGCTGAGTGCATAGTTAAGCATGTTAAATCTGGACTGCAGATGTCTACATGAGATAATTCTGGCTCATTGCTGCTCCTAGTAGACCTCAGATTTGCAGCACAGTCTAATATCCTAGTATCTGCCTACAAAGGATGCTTTGGATATAGAGGCTTCTCAGTTAGAAAAAGAAGATTGTTGTTGCTGTTATGGAACAGAGACTAAACTAAGCAGCATATTGTTTTATGTCGTAGCTAGCAATTTGGCTCATCTGAAAAAATAACATTTAAAAGCAGGTATAGTAAATGTAGCTGTATATCTCAGCATGTGGCTGATCTTTGTGACTGAGTAGAATTGAGCTTGGGTGGTCTTGGCTGGGAGAAAATTGAGCTTGGGTGGTCTTTTTGGGGAAAAATGGCAGTGGTAGAATGTGTTTCTGTATTGTTGCCCAGAAAAGCTATAAACATGGCCATGAAATCATGAAAAGCTAAGTTCAACCTGAAAAGAGACTTTGCTTTAAATCAGCTTTTCCAATTTAACAACTGTAATATGTGTGGACTTCGATTCCCAGAATTCTCCAACCACACACCTAAAAGCTTCCAACTTTGAAAAACACTGATTTAAATATAACTGGAGCTTCCCTTGATCTCTCCTAAACCCTGAAAACTATTGCACATTTCTCTAAGATTTATTAGAAATTTTGAACTTGGGTGAACAATATTCAAGTCCTTGATATGATCTCATTTGAAACTTGCCTTAGCTGCAAAATGGCAATATTAAGGAGATGCCTTATAAAATTATTGTAAAAAAAAAATCCCTCAATGTTACATTTTGAGTCAAAATGAGTCGTAACTGCAATTCAAATCAGGTATATCACTGCCCTCTGCTGCAAAAAAACCAGAACTGCTTTGTTGATCATTGGAAGAGGTGCTTGCCTTTTCTAGCATTTAGCTTTGTCATAACTTGAAAGAAGAAACTGGTAGAATAGGTGGGCAGTATGCACATGATTTATCCTTTGGTTTAGCAAAACAAACACCACCAACCCCCAATCATTCTGTTTGCCTAGAGTGGCAACTGTTAGCAAGTGCTTAGTTCCCCTGGTAACCTAGCAGTTCGAAAGCATGCAAATCAGAGGTGGTATTCAGCAGGTTCTGACCAGTTCTGGAGAACTGGTAGCAAAAATGTTGAATAGTTTGGGATACCACCTCTGACTGGCCTCACCCCCATCTATTCTCTGCCTCCCAAGTCCCAGCTGATCACCTGGGTCTTCTTTTGTTGCCCTGCACAGGAGAACGGAGCTGGAAAGCAGGTTTGTGGGGTGGGGAGGGAATGGGGATTTCGCAGTATCCTTCCTCTGCCACGCCCACCAAGCCACGCCCACCAAGCCATGCCCATAGAACTGGTAGTAAAAATATTCGAAGCCCACCGTTGATGCAAATGAGAGTAGATAAATAGGTACCGCTTCATGGGAAGGGAACAGCATTCCCTATGCCTCAGTATATAGTCATGCTGGCTACATGACAAGGAAAGAATCTTTGGACAATGCTGGCTGATTTGGCTGAAAAATGGAAATGAGCACCACCCCTGGAGTTGGAGATGACTGGACAGGGGAAACCTCTACCCTTAATTCCCTTACAGAAGGACCCATGAATGGCAAGTAGAACAAAGAAGAGGATACTTGATCTTAGTTTTATGAAATCTAACTTCCTTATTGATATGTGGTGTTCCATCATCCATATCTTAAGATTTATTAAAAGAAATCAAGCAATAGCACCCACAGTCATGAGAGGACAGGTGAAGAGATGCAGGCCTCGATTTGAGTGATATTGAGTTGGCCACACCCAGCCAATAACATGACCACCAAGCCACACCCACCAACTAAGCCATGCCCACAGAACCGGTTGTTGAAAAATTTGAATCCCACCTCTGTTGGTAAGGCATGGGATTTCAGCATGAAGAGTTTCACCATCAACTGCACATTTATCCATTATCCTTGACCAGTGAATTGCCATAGAATCCTCATGGAGGATAGCACAGGTAATCCTCAACTTATAACAATTCATTTAGCGACTGTTCAAAGTTACAACACTACTGAAAAAAGTTGGCTTATGACCATTGTTTACACTTCCGACCATTACAGCATCCCCATGGTCATGTAATCCAACTTCAGGTCCTTGGCACCTGGTTCATGTTTGTGACGGTTGCAACATCCTGTGGTCAGGTGATCACCTTATTTTGACCTTCTGACAAACACCATCGATGGGGAAGCCAGATTTACTTAACAACTTGTATTTAACAACGGTAGCAAGAAAGGTTGTAAAATGGGGCAAAACTCACTTAACAAATGTCTCGCTTAACAATAGAAAGCTTGTGCTCAACTGTGGTTGTCAGTCAAGCGGTACCTGTATTGTTTCCATGGTTTATGAATTTGATTAACTTAATTGAATTATTTCTGACAGTTTCACTCTAAGCCACTCTTGAGATTTTAAACAAAATGCAAAGCAAAGCATACGTTTAAAAATAAGTATTTTTTTTTCGGAGAAAAAGAGAATTCATAAAGCTTGTGTTGCAACTTTACACTGCATTTTCAGGGAAAGTATGCTTTAGCACTCATCACTGATTCCACATGAGATGTTGAATTACATTTTACCAGCTCTGAAAAGCATAGCCTGGTTGAAAATAAGGAACATCCTCATTATCTCAGCAGAAGAAAGATTATTTACCCCATCATCCCACTAAACGCTACTTTGCTTTGGATCTCTTGTATGCAACCAGGGAAGGGAAAGAGGCTGAGAAAATCAACCTGGAAGTGGTTGGTAATAGCTTCTTCACAACAGAAACAAAATGGGAATTTAAAGGCTACATTTGTTCTGGTTTTTTTTTTATTGCATATAATTTTGTGAACTAGATTAAATACATGGAGTCATGCATGTGCAAAGTACAATGGGATAATTTTTGGGGGGGAAAAAGCCAAACAAGTAACAGGGGAAAGACTATGAAATGATAGCAGTTAGAGAGCCTGATTTCCATGCTGAGCCTGAAGGAATATGTCTGTTGCATTGAAAACTGTTTTCTAATAGTTTCATCTTACCATTGTAATATCCCCAGTGTAATGGACTTGGGTTTAGGAAGTTTTGGTTTCAGGGTAAAATTGGCACACAGTATGTTTTTGAACCTGCATAAAACTCCACTTATTATGTTACTTGTGCAAAAAATACATAAAATAGCATGCATAATGTCCCATTCCCATCTTTTGTATGCATACATCCATAAAATGTGCATTCTGTGCTGCCATAGAAATATGCAAAATATGGACTTAATGGACATTTTTGTGTGACCAATAACCCTTGCTTCTATTTATCTGTTAAATAGTTCACCATGCCACGGTGAGCTCTGATAGGTGTGATTTTAAGAAATTAATTTTTGGCTAGGTAATTTAAAGTGTTAAATGTTTGCTTGGAAAGCCAAATATTTTGGTCAGTGTAGTTCAGTATGTCTATTTCCAAAAGGCAGATGTACTGACAAAGGTAGTCCCAAAGCTATATTCATCCTTTCAAATTTAGTGAATACATTAATTTCTTCTTAAGGCTGGCATCCTCCCAGTACAATTAAGATCCTAATAGATCAACAATTACAGCCATACTCTATGGGGAAGGATTGAATTGATCCCAGTTAACCTCAAGGCTCTGAATTGCATCAAGTTCTAATATCTTAGCTGTTTTGCTATTAACAGCTTGAAAAAGGCTTTGACTGAGGGGGCCTTTTTCTGTCCTTTGCTGTCTTGGTTATTTTCATCCATCCTGTCGGGCCTGAATGTCCTTAACTCCAAGCATTATCACTCTTTCTTGCAACCTTCCCCAACCTATATCCCACCCTCCAGATGTTCGGGGACAGCAGCTTCTAGAATTTCAAGTCATCCCAGGTAAAGAACACACTGGCTAAAACTCTGGCAATTGCCACCAGGAGAGCTGATTGAAGTCCTTAAGTTGTTTTTCCATCTAGAACAGAGGTCTCCAAACTTGGCAACTTTAAGACTTGTGGACTTCAACTCCCAGAATTCTCTAGCCAGCTGGTTTGAGAATTCTGGAAGTTAAAGCCCACAAGTCTTAAAGTTGCCAAGTTTGGGGACCCCTGATCTAGAATCTAGATAGATCTTCCATTTGCTATTGTATCAACCAGTAGCCTTTGGTGAGAATTAGGCAAGATTGGATTTATTCCTCATAGCATTTGACCCTTGTCATGTTTCCAAAACAAAAACTCTGCTTATTCTAGTGGCTCTCAGGGCAGAAGTTGAGGTTGCCTGATATAATGGCTGGCTGTATTTTACTTTGTTAGACATAGACATAAAACAACTAGAAAGCTGTATCACTTCGCCTTGCCAACTGCTCTCACTGCTGAGAACGATAAAACTAGAAGTTTGATCTCAGTTCATGACCAATAAATAACAAAGTAAAATATAAAATATAGTGAGATTCAAATAAGGTATATTTATTACAACTGTTAAGTACAGTGATATACTACAACAGAATTATGAGAATTAAGTCTATAAAATCAGTAAGAGTAAATAGCAAAACCCAAAAAGTTTTTTAACTGCACATGTTAAAACAAGTGTTTACAATAAGATACATGAATACTTTGTTGTCATTCAAGCTGAAATATACTCCCCAAGATAAATAAAAAAACTTGAGCATGTAAGGTTGATTTTTCATTTTACATCTTTTAGGATGCCTTCTATACACATTATGGCTTTGTAGAAAGTGAGCACCTATCCCTCTCCTAGAAGAATGGAATATTTTGGGATATACTAAAAAGGCAGAATATTTCCCCTAAAAAGAGAAGTAGAAACTCAGAAGCAGCAGAAGAAGCTCACTCCCACCTTTGTTAATGGGTGGGCCATTAAGACTTCAGCTGGAGCATTCTATATAACAAAGGCCTCTACCCATCTCACCATCTGGCCTGGGAAGATTGCATCAGTCAGCACTCAGGTAAGGCCATGTGGTCTAGACAAAGCCTACAAAGTTAGCTAAGACCCTCACCTCTGGGAGTCTGACAGACAATGGGATAAATGTCTTTTACAGGAGCAGGAAACACTAAGGTGGGGCCCAACAGAGGGTATGAAACCAAGGGATTCTCAGTATCCCTTCCCTTTTTCACTCAGGAGCTCCGAGGCATGTCATCCTGTGCACCATTAAACCCTCTTTCCAAGTAACTTCTATGAATCCAGTGTCTTTTTCCCCACTGAACCCAGAAGGATATTTCTTCCAACAGCTTCTTGTGGTACAAAATATTACTTCCACTTACTTAAATAATTTGTTCAGTTGCAGTTCATGCCATTTAGTATCCGTCTTTGGATTTCAGGGCACTTTGCAAAAATTATGTTCTTGGTCTTGTCATAATTGATCTCAGTAATTTGCTCTGAGAAGGAGTCCACAAGGAATACCAGATTACACCACCATCTATAATGCCTGTTTTGCATCTCTAGATAAAGTATGTCCACTTCAACACATTAAACAGTTACACATATTGATATCAAAAGTTTCAGATAAAGTAGAGCCTATTCTATTGCTGCATTATCTGGAAATTACTAATGTACCAAATATTCCAAAGCATTTGTTATACTTACATAATACATAATTCACAAGCAAAGAAGCATAATATAGCCTTATCAGATGGCTGGTAGGAAAATGCTTAGTTTCCATCAGAACTTTGAAAAGGAAGCTACTTACACCCACTTTAGCCAAGTTCAGTGTATTTTATAAACCTAGCCTGTGTCAAACAATCATTCTGACCTCCTCTTTTGTTCAAAAGCAAACAATGATCTAATATTGTTTCAAGGCAAAGTGAGAAAGACTGATTCAGCAATGGCAATTCTGTAATGGTATTGTTTTTGTTTCATGACCAAACTGGTCCTTTTGCTCTCAGCTCATATGCATTTCATACTGTTTAATGAGTATGTTTTCCCTGAGAAGATAAGACTCAGAGGAATGACAACTGACAATCTGAGGTGATCTGCTTGCATGTAATTGAGCTATAGCTGCTCATGATATCATGTTTGACTAAAGAACAATAACATATCTTTATTGTGTGTGGGGTCAACTACTCATCGTAAGGAAGTAAAATATAAGCATCAGAAGAAATTAAAGAGATGTTTATTTTTTTTCATCCAATGGCAAATACCCAGAAGAAGAAAGAGATCATAGCGGGATCCCAACTGGCTACCAACCAAACTGGCTACCACAATTCTGTTTTCTGAAATGTAGCTGATACCAGTACTGAGCTGGGATGATTTTCACGCTTGCTTTTCCGTAATTATTCATTTCCTAAAGAGGACAAGCAACAGTTTGAGGGACCTGAGAGTCAGCCAGTTCTCATTCACTTCCTCACCCTGCTGCCTTCCAAATGTGCTTTACTATAGTTTCCAGCATCCCTCTCAAAATGGTGAGTATTATGTTGACCCTGAAAATTGGGAATTGCAGACAAATGCATCTGAAGAGCAGCAGAAAAGGAAGTCTGGCTTAACTCAATAGGGAGCATAGATAATATATAAAGGTGAAAAACAGAAGCTTCAAGTGGTAATATACTTTTCAAAGCTGTTTTGGATGGCAGGCGTTGCTTCTAATATTAGTGGTAGCTGCTACAAAATGAAATAGGGTGTGTGGGAGGTAATTTTAAAGGGCAGCAGAAGATCCTTTTTGTGTTGCTCTTATTGACAGCCTAATTCCTTTTATATTGTCCAAGGTCTATTATACAAATTATACCATGAACAAGGACATTTTGTCAACAGTTTTTTAAAAACAGGAATAAGTTAATCACAGTTTATTGAACAAGGTAGGGTTAGATGCAGATGAAACCCTACTTAAAGAACCCCTATTTAAATCATTGGAACTTTGGAGACATTTAAGTTAAATTGATTGATTTTGGTAAGTTCTCCTTGAGGCACTGTCTCTCCTGAAGTGGCAAGACTAAAGTCATAATTTCTCACAAGGCAGAATGCCAACATTTGAACTTCTATAGTATGGATGTGTGTGATGTCATAGCACAATCATGGCATATTTTCAGTAAGTTTTTGCTTCTGAAAATGAGTTTAATGTCTAAAGCCAGACTGCATTTCATCATTTTATTTGTTACATGTTTTTTCAATATCTTTTGGTGAGAAGCTGCACAATTTGCTTTCTCTATAAACCAGCCAAAAAGTCTGTAATGATAGCTTTATGTCTAATGTACAAGTCTAGCAAAAATGGAGGCAGGGGTACTCCAATTTTTTTACTGATAATCCAATCTATAAGATAGGTTCTCTCCAGACATCAGTCCATAAGTATTTTAAAGCATTTCCAGATTGCTCATTCTTTTCTACCTCTTCAGAATAACAAAGTGCTGTTATTCAGATAACCATGTGTACACATTTCAGCAGATGTGTGAGCTCTTCTATATACAGTAAATGTTATACCACTGGAATGCCAAGTTTGCTGTTATCAGAAAATTACTTCCTAGCCTATTTTGAATTATTAACCAAATATTCTGCATTATTTTTTTATCTATCCCAAAACTGAATGGCCTTGTAAAAATATATTTGTTTGATAATATCATGGATGAACAGCTACAGAGAGAATTAGCCTCTGTGCACTAACAAATCTTCAAACTTTTTTTTTCCTGGCAGAACAAAACTAACAGCGATGAGTACAGTTTGGGTAGAAATATATTTGATACAGGCTGTAGAAATTTTCTTCTATGCTCTGCTGTTGTAAATAAAGGCAGAGGAAATTAAAGAACTGTGCAAGGCACAACGGCTAAGTAGGTACTTCATCATAAAAAACGTAGATTGCTTTTGGCATCCATTTTTTATCAAACACTTTCAGTGCTATTTTCTAGGAGTACAGCATCAAACCAATTCCAAACCTAATCACACAAGAGAGCAGTATTTTGGGAAGATTTTTATTACTAAGTCACAAATGTGACAAACATCCACCTCTAACATGAGTAGAAATCATACATTGTAGTTGCAAAGACTTTTCTCTCAAAGAACACTCGTCATAGCATTCCATGGTACTTTTTAAGCAAAGCTTTTTGCAAAAATAACTTGATTTAAGCTATGTAAGCTAATTTCTGTGAGAATAATATTCCCTCATGCCTTAAAAAATTAAATGTATTCTCAGCAATTGCATAAGTTTTGAAAATGTGATGTCAGTCAGTTCACATATATTAACACAACTTTGAAAAAAAGATAGGGTGAAGTGAATAGACGTTGTGGTGTTCAAGACATAACTGAGCCTCCCAAACTTTCTGCCATGACTATATATTTAATACTCTCCCACAACACAAACACTTAAAGGGAAGTAAAAACTAGGACAATTTATATTGGTCATTTCAAAATTTTCGTACTATCAGCTCATTTTCTTTTTATGTAGACTGAGAGCATATGCGCCAAAGACAAATTCCTTGTGTGTCCAATCACACTTGGCCAATAAATAATTCTATATTTTATCAAGTGGGTCCTGGATTTCCATGTTATTCCAAGAGCATCAGTAATTAAATATCATAATAAATAGAAATAGAAATAATTTGAGAAAAGTTTGTTGAGCATCAAAATACATGTGTGTGTGTGTGTGTGTGGTGTTTGATGGTAATTGTCTTCAAAGATGACAAATACTGAAGACTGAGGGAACAATATATAAACTGAGATAATTTATGAGTGATGGGTTGTGCTGTTCAGAAAATATTCATTGGTCCTGTACATCACCAGAATGATACACTGATAGTCCTTGTTTAGCCATCACAACTGGGACTGGCAGTTTGATTGTTAAGTGAAGCAATCGGTAAGTGAAACCACAATTGTGCTTATGACTTTAACTTTCCTTTGCTTTACAGACTTGCAAAGATTGTAAACACAGGGACTGATCATAAAGTTACCTTTTCATCACCGTTGCAACCGTGAATGGAATCAAATGACCAAGCCAGTAAACAAGGACTACCTATATGTAATTAACATTATCATGTTTCCTTTCTCAGGTTCATACATATATAATACCGCACCAAGCTTTAAGAAGACATGTTTTAGAAGTGAAACAAATCTTCAAGTTATGTTATTTAATGACCTAAGAAATTCTCAAAATGAGAAATGTAACAGATATTTTCTTCATTGCTGTGCTACAAAGTTAGTAACCCCCAATAAGAAATACTAGATCAGAGTTCCTCAACATTTACGGCTTTGTGGACTGATGGGGGGAGAGAGGGAGGGGATGGTTTGGCATTGAGGGCTGGCAAGTATGCACATGTAGCTGCATTTGCACAATACACCTACACATATATACACAACAATATTTTTAAAAAAATCATAAATATACTGAATATTTTGCTTATTATAGTTAACACAGAGAATTGTTCATTCTGTTACATTTTCATACATCTGTAATATCTTTGAATTTGACAAACTAACATGAATAATCATGAACAGAAAGATCACAATGTATGTATAACTGAGCTATTAGATCTGTTCCATTAACATTGGGCATCATTCAAATATAATACACTAACATAGATGCATTCTTATTTTGTAGTTATCTGGAACATATTTGCAAACTACATACTGTACATTTGGGGAAATATTTTGTCCTGCCATTGATCAATCAGCATTTATGGCATATCCCAAACACTGAGATTCTGAATGTTCTAATAACTGGAAAGTTAGATTTGTTTAAAAGACAGTATAGCCTGTAAAAATGTATGTCATCAGTCATTTTTACAGTGTAATCCTGCGTATCTCTGAAATTATAAGGAAGTAAGCTTATTCCACAGGAGAACATATGAGTTGGATCAGAATTTTTTAAGACTCTACGTTGGTGTTTCTTTATTTCAGCCACTTAATATTTGTGAACTTCAAGTCCCATGCTGGCTGGGCAATTCTGGGAATTGAAATTCATACGTCTTAAAATGGCTGAAGTTTTGTTGGATAAGCATTAACCCCATCCAACAAAACTTGAGTCCCACATCCTGTCTCTTCATCTTGGCACAGCCATTGGATTTTTGCAGCTATGAGTGACCTGTTCATTTCCTATAGACTGTTTGCCTTTGTTCATCTTCGGCCTTTGCACAATTTGTCAAATCAAGCTGCCAAGGAATTCTCTGGTTTGAGGCTTCTTTTTGTGTATGTACACATAGGCACATATTTAAGGCACTCATAGAGCCATTCCTCCAAGTCCTTCTTCGATGGCATAGGAATGTAGAAAGAAGGACTTTTTCTGTTGATATAAGCAAAGCTGGGACAAGATCTCTCTCAATGGAAAGAGGCATTGGTTATTGTTAGGAGTAAATCACCATAGCCAATACTTGTTCAGGGTGAAGAGGGGAAAGCAATTCACACCCTGAACAGTGAAGATTGGAAACATAACATGATGTAGCAAAACGTTGTGTGGAGTATGCAGATTTTGCAATAGCCGATCTCTTAGTGTTCTGTATGGAACTTGATAGGCTCCAAGTTCCCTATTTTGATTGGCCGAAAAGGCCATTCGCGGATTGGCTGTTAGAGAACCAATTTGGCTAACCCGCCAAATGGCAGGAACAGTTAAAGCGGTGTCATTGACCACAAGCCGTGGGCAAGCCGCTATAAAAAGGGCTGCCACAGCTTGGGCTGTTGTTCCGTTACTATTGCTTAGCGAGTTTAATAAAAGAATTTATTGTTGGAACCCGGTCTCATGCGCTCCTTTCCGGACGGAACACTGGCAACGAAGGTGGGATCGTTGTAGAAGAGTGAGACCGAAGCATGCAGCGATCTGAACTGAGCGAGAGAGATGGCCAGTAACAACGCGCCGCCCACACCATTCAATCCTGATGAGTAGGACTGGGAGTCGTATATCGATCGCTTT